>MDKI01097919.1:0-32250 GCA_005239505.1 Nicotiana paniculata | reverse complement strand
CAAAATTCTTTTTCTAAATTAGCAAGACATCTGGGAGTCAATAGAGAAGAATACTTGGGTATTTTGCATGAATTTGAACTTTTCCTGCTACATGAACAAACTGACTAGTGTTTCTTAACTACTTGGGAAGTGATGGCAAAAAACAACCTTCAGGGAATAATCTGTGCGAGATGATTGTTTACCTCATAGCATTATATCTGGGTGAAATTACGGCCAAATTTTTGGTTGTCCCGTGAATTAATGTGCTATGGTTAACTTATGTGAGGCAGAAAAGCTTCAGATCATGTTGAATTGTTTTAGCTCCAATTGTTTCTTATTCAATTCTTTTTAAGCAGCTCAAATGAATCATGTGGGAATTCCTGTCACAGGTTTTACTTACAGTTAAATTTTTGCACTCTTTATCCCAGCTTTACCAGTGGAATACAAGGAATGTTAGGTAGAATGCACAATTATTCTTTGCTCTCTTTTTTCATAATATTCTAGTTAGATCATTTTGGCAAGGTCCCCTACCATAGCTGAACAGCACTGGAAGGATCAGTCTTTTCTTAGGATTTACATTACATACTGCACAAATACCTATTTTAAGAGTTACTTTTCTCATGTAACAGATTGCTATACTTGAACCTTGTTAACAGCTCTGTGCATCTTTGCTAAAAATCAAATGTATTTGAGATACTAGTTGGTTTACAAGTGAAGATTTATATTGCTGGAGTTCCAGGGCTGTAAAGTTGGGCTGCGAGACCTGTATGAATGGTATGAGTCCCACAAAGCAAAATGAAAAATGGATTATCAGAGGATGATAACTAGCTTAGGATAGTATAGATTAGGGTTTCTTGTCTTCTAGGTGTCAAAGGGATTTTGATATCTGAGAAAAATGACTATGATACTCAAGAAAATTCTTGTGTATGTGGTGTAACTGGAAATAGGGAGGTTTGAGTTTGACAAAAGCTGGATAAATAGGAGAATAAAGATAATACAGTTTAGGAACAACTCATTTTTGATAAAGAATTTTAGGCATTATTCTTAATGTCTTACGGGCATCAGACTTCAGGTTGAGTGGCATCGCATAGTTCAGGTGACAGAACAGTGGCTGAAAGGTTTTTTGTTTGCTCAGCTTTGTCATAAATTGGTACATTGAAGATATATTTGCGGACTTTCTTTTAAACAAAAGAAAGGAAAGAGATGTTGTGAAACTTGAAGTGCATATCATTGTTTTCGTAGGATTCAGAAGCCAACTTGAAATAGGTAAACCCGAAATAATAATTCTTTTTTTTTAAATCAGGAAGGAAATGGTTGAACCCGAAATGATAATTCTTTCCACTGAAAACGAATAATCTTATTTCTTTGACCTGAAATATGCCTGGCTCATTCGCAGAAACTGCCAGTTGTCTGTCATATAAACTTGATCTTACATCTAAACTGATTTTGTGCACAAAATAAGACAGATCATGATCTTGTTTGTTTTTTTGAGAATGGTAACAACGATTATGATCTAGTTTATAACGTCCTATACAATAAAGTGCATCTACATTTGAGCAAGCTTCTGAAGTAAATGTTTCTTCCGTGATATCCCCCAAGTTGTATGAGGTGTTCCGCAATCTTGCCATAAAGAGAGCCTGTGCTACGCTCTTGATTATGAATTTACTTTAATGTTGTAAGAACTTCTGGTGTTCCGGTCCAGTGGTAATAGCGTAGCCTGATGCGTTGATGAGGCGCACGCTACGGTTCGAAGTCCGCGACAGAAAAAAGCTTGGTATTTAAGTGGAGAAGCATAAAGGGACGGGCCCATTATTCACTGCGTTTCTAATCGTGCACCCACTGTCGAGGATTTCTCGATTATCCCCAAAAAAAAAAAACTATGGTGGTAACTAAAATTAAAATAAGGAGATTATATAATTAGAATTTACAGACTAGTTAGAACTTCTACTCCTTAAATATTAGTGCTTAAAAGTTTGAGTGGAAATGAAGTTCTAAAATCTCAGAAGTTTCCACTCTTTCTAAAAATGATCTCACACAAATTCGCTTTGCACCTTATGTACTTGTAATTTCTACCAAACACTTCCAAATTGTTACTTTTGCTTCAGCCATGATTGCAGGCGTCCTATGTGTACTGTGCTCTTAATTAAGCAATTTTGTGCGAGTACAAGCCTGCTTATTCCATGTTATGCTATGCTGGATGTCCGTTCTAACATTATAAATCTGCTATTGCTATGATAGATTGATATCTCATCAATCATGGGCAAAGGTTCTGAAATAGTGCTGAATGATGGAGATGGTAGTTGCAGGCTTCAATTGGACCGCCGTGTCTCTATGAATAACATTCTGCAGCAGGTGTCTCTTTATTCTAAGCGTGTGACCCCTGTCTATGGTGCATACTTCCTTTTTCTTGTAACCCTACTTTTTGGTGGGACATGGGCTTGTTGCAAGCTAAGGAAGAAGAGACATCAAGATGGAGTTCCATATCAGGAATTAGAGATGGGAGTACCAGAATCTGCCTCAGCTACAAATGTTACAGCAGATGGTTGGGATCAGGATTGGGATGACGATTGGGATGAGGAGAATGCAGTGAAGTCACCAGGTGGACATACTTATGGGAATATCTCTGCTAATGGCCTCACGTCTAGGTCTTCCAAAAAAGATGGATGGGAAAATGACTGGGATGATTAGTAATAGAATATCCAAGAGAAAGAATGTTTTTTATATTGTTACAGGAGAGGTACATACACCACGGAAGAGCTAAACGTGTAAAGACCTTTTTGTAATTTAAATCTTCAGTTTTCTTTTTCTTTTTCTTTTTTATTTTTACCAATTGGGATATTCTTTCTCTTAGCACATTATTTTGAGTTTTGGCAGAAGGTTTTGGTTCTAGATACTACAACATATGTGTTTTCATTGTTGAAACGAGTTTTGTACACGATTTGGAATGATCCTTTAATTGAAGTGCAATATAGCAAATTATACCTACTTGCTCAATTGAAATGTGATTCTGATCCCACAATGTTCAAATTGATTTAAACCCTAATGTGGTTCAACTGATTGTTGCGTTCGTCCTTTTGGAAGTTTACACTGATAGAAGTCTTGTGGACTAGCTTCTCTTTGGTTGATCCTTGAAAGCCTAGGATTTAGTACTAAAGAAGATCCTTTTTCCTTTTACTACAACTGCTGTTTATAATTTGAGGAACAAAATTTAGAATAGATTGCAACCTTTGGACTTTGAGGATGAACTTAGAAAAGGAAATAGGAGGTTATCAATCAATCTACCAAAAAGAGCATTTGCCCTGGAACCTAAAGGCTGAAAATGTTCCACTATCTTATCATATTGTTTTTGACACTCTCTTAAGTGAGTCCTTTTTAATTGGTGTGATATCAAATCCTATATAGCTGAATTGTGAAAGTTCCCATCTGTTTGCTACTCATGCTGGTGAGTTTGTTTTATTAAGTGAAAAAAGATTAGTGTATATGTTTTCTTGTTTCAGGTTGACTTGGTGAAAAATCTTTTACTGAAAATTTACATAATTAGCCATTGATTCATACACCAACCTTGTAAAGTTTGGATTGCAGATGAGTCATTTGACTGATAGTCTGATACCCCTTACCCCTTATGTGCGATGGTGTGGTAGTGTGCTCAATGAAGAGGCCGGGTGCAAATCTTGAAAACACTGTTCAAAATTCGGAAAATACTCCAGCATAATATACTGGAACTCCAGTATATTACTGGAACTCCAGTATATTATGCCGGAGTTCCTGCAAAGTATATCGGTCCAGTATATTATGTTGGAAGTTCATACACATGTGCTTGAATCTCCAGTATATTATGCTGGAACTTTCCGCATATTGGAGTTCCAGTATAATATGCTAGAAGTTCATACACAGGTGCACCGAACTCTAGTATATTATGCTGGACCGGTCTCTGTTGCAGCAAAATAGTGGCTATTTTTCAATGACTTGGCAAACGTTGGTTATTTTTGAATGATCAGTCCGAAAAATGACTAACCCGTGTTATTTTTACTGAAAATTAGAGTTTAATAATACTAGGTAATTTTTTTTCATTGCCTAAACTTTTGTGAGCAAAGTTACCTGTTACATATAATGGTGAGAAGTAATCGGTACTCGGTGAACTAATTGAGATGTGTGTAAGCGTTTAGTCTTTAGACACTTAATGAAAATTTGAGTAGAAAATCGGAGTCTTACATTACAATCTTCTTTCTAGCAAGTGGAGTAACACTAGCAATTGGGGTGAAGTACACAAATAACTTACAAAGTGGATGGTCTTGAATTTTTGTCACTTACTCATGGGTAAAACTTCAAATTTTGACAAATATTGCTCCTTACTTGTCACATTGGCAACACTATTAACTTTTGACCTCGAAGGTCTGCACAAGCTGGGTCAAAAGTTATAGAACACCGAAAAAGTATTATATATTTTTGGAATTTTTTGGTAATTACCGGTGGGAATATGGCACTCTTCTAAGTTTTTGGTTTTGGTTGTAAAAGTTATCAAAACACTCACTTCCCTTTTACTTTTGTCTAGGGTACGTTGGCCAAGTCTTCACTTTATTCCATGAAGTGAATAAGCAGATTGAAGGTTATAGAAGCTTTGTCACCACGCAGGAAAAAGTGTTTTAGTAAAGCAAAGAGAGCACTAGCAGATTAGTGAAAGTTTAACATGGAGTCCATCATTGTGTCCTGATAAAGTGAAAATCCAAAAGAGAAAGAACTCAAAGAAAATTCTTCTTGTTCTATACACTTGGTTCGCTGTCCAAGATATCTTTTTTTTTTCTCTCATCTATTTCTTTTTTCTTTAATTAATCGTGGTGTATGAATCAACTTCCCCGTACCTCGACTAACTCAATGATATATTTGCTGCCTCCCACTAGAGACCGATTTAGAATTTAAATTTTATAGGTTCAAATTCTAAGATTCTTAACATTGAACTCATTATATTTTTAAAGTTAAGGGTTCATATCTACTATTTATTACAATTTCAATGATTTTTTATGCATAAATTTATGTTTCACATCGAAAGTTATGGGTTCAATTAAACTAGTACGTATAATTATACATCCGCCATTGCCTCCAACCAACACATGTATAGGACATCTCTGTTCACCAAAATTTGAACAGATAGAAAAAAATCACCTACTATTATTAACTCCACTGAGATTTGAACCTGAGATTCAAATTGTTCATAGTGTTTCAAGCTTTAAAGACATGGTGGTTACTTCAAAAATTTTGAAACACTAGGAAATTTAATCATCTCTGTTGTCATAAGTGAGTCGCCCTGATCATGGTAGGTCTGATGATAGTATTTAAAATTTTCCCAAGCATGCAAGAAATATATTACTTACACCATAATCGATCCAAGAGTAAGTTGGACATGAATTATGAGCAGACGAATCATGGTAGACTCTGCTATAATGGTTAATATATTAGTACTATTTCTTGATTAGGCATAATGCTTAAACTAAGAACAAGTATAGCAGGACAAGCTAAGTGCTTTAATAATCATTTGAACTTGCAGAAATAATATTGTTTGTCGGACTTGTAGAGCAAGAAACATCAATTTTGCTTGTCTCAATATTTTATTCTTACCCCTTAATATTTGCCAGTCTCAAATCTAAATAAAAAAGAAGATTGCAAACAATGATAAAACTCTCTCTATATTACTAATCTATGTACTACAGTTCTTCATTATTAATCTCTGTACTATTAATTTCTGCACAACTTATCACCGAACCAAACGCCCTCTAAAGGCACGCTTTGCAAAAACAATCATGGCATAAAAATCTGTATAATTTTATACAAAGTTTAAAATGAATTATAAAATCCTGCATTACTAGTTAATCTTCGTATAACTAATACAACATATGGTTTTGAGTATTAAACTCCGTTTATGTGTGGAGTTTAATACTGTCCACCAAATATTGTGTGACTAATATATGCATTAGTTATACGATAATTTATAGAATTATTTATTCTCCATATAACAATCCCCGTACTATTTATTCTCAACATAACGAGCAGAATGATCCACAGAGAAAGCTACAATTCATATAGCGAACCTCCACTAGTTTGCAATTGAAGATCGTTAATTGTTAGAGTTCAACCCGGTAAAATTTACCTGTACCCGGTGTGTACATGAACCCAAAACTTTTACTTTAGGATTTTGCATCTTTTACATTTATCAAGGGGTTCTTTAAACGCCAAGTATATTCATCTTTATTGTTGCTGCTAAAATATGAGAAGTGATTGTTAGTAATCAGTATTTGTAAAATAATTCCGGAGAAAATAAAATAACATAAACAGAAATGTAAATGAAATAATAAAACCAATTCGAGCCCACTGAATTCATAGTGTTTCCTTAAGGAATTTAATCCCCTCCTAGTACCCAAGGTTATGGATTATTTCCTCCCAGGATAAAACGAATTACACACTGATGTAGTGTACTTCAAACTCTAGTGTTTAAGCGAACACAAAGTTCGGTAGCAAATCACACTTACTTTTCTTTCTTTGAAGTTAAGAATATGCAGAAGAAGAAAGGAGGAGTACTCAGAAATTAGTATCTAAAATCTGAGAGAAAGACTTGTACTTATAGCCAAAGTTGGACTAAAATCTGAAGAGGTGCAACTCTTCAGAATGGCTGTTTTTCCAAAACGGCCATAGAATAAATGCCATGACATAATTGGCTGTTTACTCAACAATAAAGATGAAAAATTGAAGGGTAGTTAATTTTCTGTTACAACAACAGCAAACTGAATATTTAATAACATTTCTGTTAATATTTACTATTAACAAATAAATTTTGTCCAAAAAATAATCAATCGATCATTTGACCAAATTCGAATCCGAAGCCGAAGCGGAAGCCGAGGCCGAGCCGAGCAAGCGACGACGATGGCGGCGCGATGCTGTCCTTTTTCTCAACTCTTTATGAGCTAGAAGAAGAGCAATTGCTTATATACCCATCAAAACTTTTTCCTCTTCCCATGTGGGACAATCAAAGAGGAAACCTCAAATATTACTCAAATATTTTATTTTTCCCTCCATTTACCATTCACCCTATTTTAAGCTATTAATGCTTAAAACCCCAACAATCCCCCACATAATTGGTGAATGGCTATATCACGGAAGTATGCATGAAAAACTGTGTGATTCGCAAGCAAGGATTAATTGCCTCTGGATAAGTAGGTTTCCCTTTGAACTTTCCGTAGTGAACTTATGTCGGGTATACTCGATCAATCGGTAGATTTGATATCCTTGAACCGTCGAACATTAGTGTATACCTAGACAACCACAAGTCACACGAACAACCCTTAACCATCTTTGGTTCTCATTGTTGTGTTCTTTTCAGCCATGAACACTGCCTGGTTTCATAAGTGCATAGAGAACTGGCCTTGCAAATCCATATTTGACAAAATCCGAATCCGAATTCGAATCTGAAGCCGAAGCCGAGCCGAGCGAACGACGACGACGGCGCGAGGCTTGCCTTCTTCTCAACTCTTTATGAGCTAGAAGAAGAGCAATTGCTTATATACCCATCAAAAACCTTTTCCTCTTTCCATGTGGGACAATCAAAGAGGGAACCTCAAATATTACTCAAATATTTTATTTTTTCCTCCATTTCTCATTCACCATATTTTAAGCTATTAATGCTTAAAACCCCAACAATCCCCCACATAATTGGGGAATGGCTATATCAAGGAAGTATGCATGAAAAACTGTGTGATTCGCAAGCAAGGATTAATTGCATCTGGATATGTAAGTTTCCCTTTGAACTTTTTGTAGTGAACTTATGTCGGATATACTCGATCAATCGGTAGATTTGATATCTTTGAACCGTCGAACTTTAGTGTATACCTAGACAATTACAAGTCACACGACCAACCCTTAACCGTCTTTGGTTCTCATTGTTGTGTTCGTTTCAGCCATGAATACCACCTGGTTTCATAAGTTCATAGAGAACTGGCCTTGCAAAATTCTCCTTGAAGCGGCTAACACTTCACACTTACATAGGTGGTTCCTAAACGTGTCTTCCCGTAGATACACTATTTGATATACCCCGTATCAAATTTAGAAATCATTTAAAAGCCTTAATGGTTTATCCTTTGTACTGAACATTGTCTCATCACGAGAATGGACAAAATAATTTAGTTGACAATGTTGAACCGTCATTAATGACTTTGTTTGATCTCCTTGAACCTAGATCTTGGGATCTCCAGTCTTCTAGGTAGAGTTACCGCCACTATGACTTGTTCTAGGCCATAGTCCCATTCCCCTTGATGATTTCTCAACTACATCTCTAGTTAGGCCTTTTGTAAGTGGATCCGACACATTATCACTTGACTTTACATAGTCAATCGTGATAATTCCTCTAGAGAGTAATTGCCTAACGGTTTTATGTCTTCTTCGTATATGACGAGATTTACCGTTATACATAACGCTCCCAGCCCTTCCAATTTCCGCTTGACTATCACAATGTATGCATATTGGTGCCAATGGTTTGGGCCAACATGGAATGTCTTTCAAAAAAATTCGGAGCCATTCAGCTTCTTCACCGGCTTTATCTAAGGCTATGAACTCAGCCTCCATTGTAGAGTGGGCAATACAAGTTTGTTTGGACGACTTCCAAGATACCGCTCCTCCACGAATATTGAATATATATCCACTAGTCGACTTGGAATCAGTTGATCCGGTGATCCAATTTGCATCACAGTATCCCTCAATGACCACAGGATATTTATTGTAGTGCAAAGCAAAGTCCTGGGTATGTACTAAATACCCCAAAACTCGTTTCATGGCCATCCAATGAGATTGACCTGGATTGCTCGTATATCGACTCAATTTACTTATAGCACAAGCTATATCTGGTCGTGTACAATTCATGATGTACATTAAACATCCTAACACACGAGCATAATCCAATTGTGATATGCTCTGGCCTTTGTTCTTTGCTAATGCAAGATTCATGTCAATTGGAGTCTTTGCAACTTTAAAGCCCAAGTGCTTGAATTTTTCAAGTACTGTCTTAATATAATGAGATTGTGACAATGCCAGACCTTGAGAAGTTTTATGGATCTTAATTCCCAGAATTAAATCAGCAACTCCCAAGTCTTTCATATCAAACTTGCCAGTTAGCATGCGCTTAGTCGCATTTATGTTGGCAATGTCATTACTCATTATCAGCATATCATCCACATATAAGCAAACAATGACTATGTGATTTGGAACATTTTTAATGTGCACACATTTATCACATTCATTTATTTTAAAACCATTTAACAACATTGTTTGGTCAAATTTCGCATGCCATTGTTTGGGTGCTTGTTTTAGTCCGTAAAGGGACTTAACAAGTCTACACACCTTCTTTTATTTACCTGGAACCACAAACCCTTCAGGTTGTTCTATGTAGATTTCTTCCTCCAACTCTCCATTTAAGAAAGCCGTCTTAACATCCATTTAATGAATTTCAAGACCATAAACTGCAGCTAACGCTACCAACGTTCTTATGGACGTAATTCTTGTAACTGGAGAGTATGTATCGAAATAGTCAATACCTTCTCGTTTTCTTTACCCTTTGACCACATGTCTTGCCTTAAATTTGTCAATAGTGCCATCATCTTTCATTTTCCTCTTAAATATCCATTTTGTAAAGACCCGTAAAATTTCTATGTCTAAAATAATGCCCGAATAGGTCCATGTGTTGTTATAACTTTAGAAATTCTTAAAGCAGTCCTATTTTGAGTAAAAAGTGTCCCAGAACTTGAAAGATTAAATTTTCTAGAAATTGCGCGTTATGCGACGCACTATGCGATCGCATAACAGGTATGCGGACCGCATAGTGGGCGCATACCTAGGCAGTGTGGTTCCCATTTTGACCCATTTGGAGGCCAACTATGCGACAGGAATGCGGACCGCATAGTAGGAATGCAATTGCATTCCTGACCGCATTTATGTGTCGGGGATCCTATTTTCTAAAATTAAAACCCGACCCCTTATTTTATAAAACAACCCTTCCCTTCATTTTTAACGAATTTCTGACCAAAAATAGGGAGATAAGAAGAGAGTTCTTGAGAGAGAAGGTTTCAACATCATCCAATTTGATTTTCCAAAATCACTCAAGCCCGGAAATTATCAAGTTATTGTCATCTTCTTCACTCAAAGAGGTAAGTCTTCACCCTATTTTCCCCAATTTCTCAGATTGTGTGTAAGAATAAAACACACATAGGTTGGTTCTTGAAAATAAAAAGTGAAATCTTGCATGCATGTGAGTTAAACCCCGTAATCTAGTAAATGGAAGAACAAGTTTGGGTAATTATTCTCAAAAGGGGGTTAGTAGTCTAAGGAGTCACATAGTGTTTGATAAAATGCTCAATTAAGTACAAAATTCCTAATTCTAAGTGAAATATGTCACATTTTGGAATAGATTGACGGTGCTAGACGGTCCGGTGAATTGTGATAAAAAAAATTAAAAAGGGGACGACTCGATGTATGTATGGCTAACTTTAATCTTCGTAGAGTCACCTTGTTGGTGTTCGAACATTCGGTATGCATTTCTTGCTGAGTATATGTGAATTGATTGTCCGGTTGTTGAGGTGTGAGATTTCATTCTCTAATTTTTTTCTTAGTCGACTATCGTGATAATTGAAATTTTGAAAGGTGATTTCTATGTGATTACTCTATCATGTGCAAGGTTCGTTAAATACTTGAGTATGTTGGTATGAAAGAATGGTAACGAACTCAAATGTGTAAATGTATCTAAGTGATAAGAGCTGTGTAACAAGTAATGAAAGGGAATCGCGGGCTGATCTAATTGAACTAAATGACCATGGAAATATCGTATATGACTCATTGTTGGCAAGGTTTATTGTGGCTTAACTTCATATGGATTGTTGGTTGTAATGAATTTATATTCTTGTTAATGCGCACCTTTGTGGTTGAATTAATGGATGATAAAGACTATTG
Source organism: Nicotiana paniculata (assembly GCA_005239505.1). Taxonomy (NCBI): domain Eukaryota; kingdom Viridiplantae; phylum Streptophyta; class Magnoliopsida; order Solanales; family Solanaceae; genus Nicotiana; species Nicotiana paniculata. The sequence goes on along the minus strand of MDKI01097919.1, from coordinate 21,291 downwards.
TGAACACATGATTGTTTGGGTGTTATGAAATTGTACTCTTGATGATATGAAGCCCTGTGATTGAATTGTGGGTTGTTATTGTTTGCTATGAAATGTGATGGTCCGGTGGGATCAGGTTGCACGCCGCAACACGAAGTAATAAGGGTGGAGAGGTAATAAAGTTGGAGTATAAATTGTATGGTGGGATCGGGTTGCACGCCGCAACACGAAGTAATAAGGGTGGAGAGGCGACAAATGTGGAGTGTAAACTGTAAGCTGAAATGTGATCGTGCTGAAATAAGAATCTGCGAGACTCTCAATTGTATTTGTTTCTGTATCACTGGGCAATATGTGTTGGTTCCTTTAACTGCTTTCTATATGTGCATCTCTTGGTTTTACTTCGAGTAAAGTTTGCTCATACATACTAGTACTATTCCACAGTACTAACGTCCCTTTTGCCGGGGGCGCTACATCTTTTATATGGATTTAGGTGGGTCCATAGCAGGCAGCTCAGCTCGCCGTTAGAGGTGCCTCCTCCTCATCTTTCAGAAGTACTGGTGAGCCCCACTTCCTCCCGGGGCCGTGTGTAATCCATGCCATCTCTTTTGGGTTTGTTATGTATTTGTAAGGTATAGTCGGGGCCTTGTTGCCGACAAGTATTGTATAAACTCCTAGTATTCGTAGAGGCTCCATAGACATGATGTAGACGTATATATGTATTTTGGGTAGTAACTGTACGTATTCGGGAATCGTGGTCCGTGTTGGAAATTTATGTATGTATTGTGTATGTTTTTGGGAATCAACTGTTGAAATGCTAAAAGAGAAATGAACTTAAGTTTGTAAATCCACGCTTAAATCCTAAGTTGTTATTTCACATGGAATATGGTGCATTGTATATACAGGGGAAATGCGTGGGGTAGGAAAGGCAATCCATGTCCTCTTGACCGGGTTCACGCGGTTAAGTGCCAGTCTCGTCCCTCGGTTTTGGGGTGTGACACATTTAGAACCCAACGATTTATTTCCAGGAGGAAGATCAACCAACTCCCATATATGGTTTTTAAATATGGATTCTATTTCAGTATTGACTGCCTCTTTCCAAAATAATGATTCCGAAGAAGACATAGCTTCTTTAAATGTTTGAGGCTCATTTTCCAATAAGAAAGTCACAAAATCTGGTCAAAATGAAGTGGACGTTCTTTGACGTTTACTACGTCTTGGATCCTCCTGATTAAATGTAATTTCTTTTGTTTCTTCCCGAGGCCGTTTAGATCCTTCATCAATCGACTCACATTCCTTTTTATACGGATATATATTTTCAAAGAACTCAGCATTATCTGATTCTATAACCGTATTATTATGAATGTCGGAATTTTCTGATTTATGAACCAGAAATCGATATGCTTTACTATTAGTCTCATATCCTATGAAAGCAAAATCGATGGTTTTCGATCCTATTTTTACCCTTTTGGGTTTAGGAACTTGCACTTTTGCCAAACACCCCCACACTTTAAAATAATTCAAGTTGAGCTTTCTTCCTTTCTATTTTCATATGGAATAGATTGTGTTTTACTATGGGGCACTTGATTTAGTATTCGATTAGCCGTAAGAATGGCCTCCCCCCACAAGTTCTGTGGCAAACCATAACTTATCAACAATGCATTCATCATCTCCTTTAATGTACGATTCTTTCTTTCCGCAATCCTATTGGATTGGGGCATATAAGGGGCCGTTGTTTGATGAATAATTCCATATTCTAAACATATTTCTTCAAAAGGAGATTCATATTCACCACCCCTATCACTTCTTATCATTTTTATTTTCTTGTTAAGTTGCGTTTCAACTTCACTTTTGTATTGCTTGAATGCGTCTATTTCTTCATCTTTACTATTAAGTAAGTAAACATAGCAATATCGAGTACTATCGTCAATAAAATTTATGAAATACTTCTTTCCACCGCGAGATGGTATTGACTTCATTTCACAAATATATGTGTGAATTAAGTCTAAAGGATTTGAATTCCTTTTAACTGACTTATGAGGATGTTTAACATACTTAGATTCCACACATACTTGACATTTGATTTGTCGCATTCAAACTTAGTCAATACTTCCAAATTAATCATTTTCCGCAAGGTTTTATAATTGACATGACCCAAACGTACATGCCATAATTTATTTGACTCAAGTAATTAAGTAAGACAAAGCTGAACTTTTTTTTATTACTTTCAACAACCATTACATTTAACTTGAAAAGGCCCTCGGTGAGGTAAACTTTTCCTACAAACATCTCGTTCTTACTTATTACAACCTTATCGGATACAAATACACATTTAAATCCATTCTTAACAAGAAGTCCAGCAGAGACTAAATTCTTCCTAATCTCGGGAACATGAAGGACGTTGTTCAAAGTCACCACTTTGCCGGAAGTCATTTTGAGAAATATCTTCCCACATCCTTCAATCTTGGCCTTTGAAGCATTTCCCATAGAAATCATCTCATCGGGTCCAACAAGAGCATAAGTAGAAAAAGCTTCTCTAACAGCAGAAACATGGCGAGTGGCCCCAGAATCAATCCACCACTCTTTAGGATTGCCCACCAAGTTGCATTCGGAAAGCATGGCACACAAGTCATCAACATCATCATGCTTTTCAACCATGTTTGCTTGACCCTTCTTCTTGTCTTTCTTCGGAGCACGACACTCCGTAGATTTGTGTCAGGCTTTCCCATAGTTGTAGCAGTTTCCACTGAACCGCTTCTTGCTTGGGTTGTATTTTGGACCAGAAGCCTTCTTCCTCTTTTTGTTATCTTCAACAATATTTGCTCCTATTATTGTTGAATTTCACGGTCTCTCTTGTCAGCAGCTTTATTGTCCTCTTCGATTCTCAACCACAACGGAGACAACTTCTCAATCATTGCTGCTACTTGGAATGCTTCATTGATGACAAGACCTTCAATGAAAATTCTATTAGTAAACATAATAAAATTAATACTACCAATATGAGTATTAATTCTACTTTTACCTTCAACAAGGAGATCGTGATAATCACTTGCAATTCCTGGACTTGGGTAATAACAGTCTTGCTATCTACCATTTTGTAGTCCAAAAACTTTGCAGCAACGAACTTCTTCAACCCGACATCTTCAGTTTTATATTTCTTTTCAAGCGCTATCCACAGTTCTTTTGACATTTCCACGCCACTGTAGACATTATACAAAGCATCCTCCAGCCTGCTTAGAATATAATTCTTGCACAAAAAATCTGAATCTTCCACGCCTCAATCACGAGAAAGCATTTAGTCTTTGGAGTTTCATCTGACAGCACAGGAACATCTTCCTTGATGAACTTCTGGAGACTTAGAGTAGTCAAGTAGAAGACATCTTTTGCTGCCAGCGCTTGAAATCAATCCCGAAAATTTTTTTGGGTTTCTCAACAAGTGCCAATGTTGCCGGCATTATTCGGCTCATTGAGGCATTGGCAGTTACCATGAGAACAGATTGGTTTCCGTTGTCATTCGTCATTTTTGTTAAAGAATTACACAAACGTTAAAATCACGTAGATTTTAATCTCTAATAGAGTACAAAACCACAAAAGTTTTACTCTCCAGAAACAGTGAATATAACACAAATACAAGAAAATATTAAATTCCTTAAGCTTTTTAGTAATCTGTATTTATAAAACAATTCTGGAGAAAATAAAATAACATAAACAAAAATGTAAATGAAATAACAAAACCAGTTCGAGCCCACTGAATTAACAGTGTTTCCTTAAGGAATTTAATCCCCTCCTAGTACCCAAGGTTATAGATTATTTCCTCTCAGGATAGAACGAATTACACACTGGTGTAGTGGTACTTCAAACCCCAGTGTTTAAGCGAACACAAAGTTCGGTAGCAAATCACACTTACTTTTCTTTCTTTAAAGTTAAGAATATGCAGAAGAAGAAAGGAGGAGAACTCAGAAATTAGTATCTAAAATCTGAGAGAGGGAATTGTATTTATAGCCAAAGTTGGGCTGAAATCTGAAGAGGTGCAACTCTTCAGAATGGCTGTTTTTCCAAAACGGCCATAAAATAAATGCCATGACATAATTGGCTATTAACTCAACAATAAAGAGGGAAAATTGAAGGGTAGTTAATTTTCTGTTACAAAAATAAAAAACTAAATATTGGATAATTGAGATGGATTTAATATTAATATTTTGTTATTAAAATAAATATTTAATAACATGTCTGTTAATATTTACTATTAAAAAATAAATTTGGTTCAAAAAATAATCAATCGATCGATCATTTCACCAAATTCAAATCCAAATTCGAATCTGAATCCGAATCCGAAGCCGAGGCCGAGCCGCGCGAGCGAGCGACGATGACGACGACGCGAGGCTTGCCTTCTTCTCAACTCTTTATGAGCTGGAAGAAGATTAATTTCTTATGTATCCATCAAAAACCTTTTCCTCTTCCCATGTGAGACAATCAAGGAGGGAACCTCAAATATTACTCAAATATTTTATTTTTTCATCCATTTCCCATCCACCCTATTTTAAGCTATTAATGCTTAAAACCCCAACAGTGCTAGGCCTTAAATGGTGGAACATTCTAGAGAGAAGAGATGTGATTTAGAAGGAGCAAATCTACTATTTTATTGCATTTAACAGTCGATATACACAAGAGAAATGAAGAAGGAAGAAGCTAATGACTAATCTACCCTTAACTTACAATTAACAACTTTAACAAACTTTTAACTAACTAAGTCACATGCACAACACATGACATATCATAATATGCCCCCTTAAGATGGTGCAAAACATTGAACACTCCAAGCTTGCCAAGTAAATGAACATGTTGAGTAGTCCCTAATGCTTTGGTTATTAAGTCTGCATGTTGCTCCTTGTATTGACATGCATTGCCTTAACTATTCCTTCCTTGATTTTGTCTCGAATGAAATGACAATCAATCTCCATAGTAGTTCTCTCGTGAAGCACATGATTTTTTGCAAGTTGGATAGCTGACTTGCTATCACTGAAAACGATGACTGATTGTGCTATGTCTACACCCAGCTCCTTGAATAAACTAAGTAACCATTTCACTTCAGCAATACTTGAAGTCATACTTTTGTACTCTTGTCACGACCCATACCGATGGGCCATGATGAGTGCCCGAGTACTACCTGTCGAACACTCCTAAGCATGCGTCTAAGATATGAACATGAATTAAGGGTAGGTCATGAATAACATCTGTCAATAAACTGTTGAATCACGTGAATAACATGCTTATGGAAAACATGTTCAAAAGAAATATATACATATACATGCGGAATATGGTAGGGCGAGCCGACAACGCTGCTATAGACAACTATTTATCCAAAATTAAAAGTCGACAGCCACATAATATACAACTATACATGACTGTCTACAGACCTCTAATAAAATATACAACTGTACAAGGACGGGATCGGGCACCGTCATACCCATATATGTATACAAACACATCGTACCAAAACCCAAAGCAACTTCTGATCAAATGGAGCACACCAACTCTCGCTGATCAAGGATCATAAGAAGGGGGACCGTCAGCCTGTCTACTTACACCTGCGGGCATGAAACGCATGCCCCATGAAATAGGGGCATCAATACGAATAATGTACTAAGTATGTAAGGCATGAAAATCAGTACATAAAAGACATAAATGAAACATGGAGTAAAGAATTACACCTATAAGTCTAAACAACTTTGTTAATCCTGAAACATTTATAATGTCATGCACGTGCGTATAATGTCATATCATGCATAGGTATAGGTGTACATAACATCATCAAGCCTCTCAGGGCATCCCATCATATCATCTCGGCATCTGTGGGCGAAATTATCAACATATACCAACTGATCAGGTGGTGGTGCATATATAATACCATAACCTTTTCCCATATCCCATATACATATAATATACGCGTGTATAACACCATCTAATCATGGGTCAATATACATGTATAAATGAATGTAATGCAAAAGAAGTACGTTAATAAGGTTTCTTGGAATGTCATAAGATCAATATGCCTTTCGGATAAACTTTATATACTGCGTATTTTTCTGAGACCCATGAATAGAAGATATAATAATAAGTCACATGGGGAATTAAGAACATAGGCACCCCTAGTACTTCTATGAATAAAGTCATTTATGAAAGTTGTGTGTTTGCTCGTTTCGTTTGTATCGTATGAATCATGCCAAAAAGAAAGAAGAGATAGCCTTAACGTATCTGAGTCGATTCTCTTGATAATTCCTCTAACACACAACAATCGCGACAAAACACGTGACGGCAAGATCAAAGTAGGGAAAAATTCCGTATGATATTCTTGAGAAAGGTTAAACCGGGCTCCTTTAGAATTGCAAAATCCCGTTTCTATTATGCTATGTAGTCTCATATGAATTTTTACTGAAGGTTTCATCCGTTAATTTGTAGAGACAAGCATCTCCCCTTAGTGAATTAGAGAGGTCTCATACCTTAGTGGTTGTGGACCCCACTTGATAAGGGTGCACTTGCCAACCTCCCCTAAATGTGCCACCTAGTTACATGAATTAAGAGTCACTATTTCGATTTGATTAAGACCCCATTTGTTGCCACGTTGGGAGACTCATTAAGATTATCCAAAGATTCAAATTACTTAGTTAATCTCCCACTTAAAATTAATAATTACCCAATTATTCACATAATTAAAAATTCTCTCAAATTACTTAAAATACTAATTACTTTTAACGCGCTTTATATATCTTACTATCATGGTCATGTGGTACCTTTTATGGCACTAATCCATAAATACGGGGTATTATAGCTTGGACCGTATTTTATCCCAAATTGACGACCTTCAATGAAACTCATCTTTGATTTATTTACCCTCTAACCTTCACGGTACTTACTTATCACCTGTTATAAATAACATAAATACTTATAACCTAAAAAATAATCTCATTCCTGAGCTTACGTCGATTAACTTACGACGAAACTTTAACGTACAAAATGTGAAATGTAAGATCCTTCCTCCTTAGGAACATTCGTCCTCGAATGTTTAATTCCCCGGGATCTATATAAAGTTTGGCAGAGTCACCTTTGTAACAGTACTACTACCAACCCTTCTTATAGAAAACTCAATAACTCAATGCCACATAGGACCAAAATCATCAATAACGACAATGGCCTCACACGACCAATGACAATAACTAACAGAAATCCATACATGCACCTTAAGGCTGTGATGTCTCAATCTTATCCTCCTCTGGAAGAGGGAACAAGTGAGGATACCTAGACTTCATGTCTTTTTCGACTTCCCAAGTCATTTCTTCCACATTATTATTTCTCCAAAGTACTTTCACCGAAACTTCGTCTTTAGTCCTCAATCTTCGAACCTGTCTATCTAGTATAGCAATGGGAGTTTATTCATATGATAGCTTCTTTGTGACCTAAACATCGTCAACTGACATGAATCTGGAAGGATCTCCGATATATGTACGGAGCATAGACACATGAAATACTGGATGTACAGACTCCAAGTCAGAAGGCAAGTCTAACTCATATGCTACCTGGACTACCTTGCGTTTGATCTTATATGGTCCAATGTACCGAGGGATAAGTTTTCCTTTCTTACCGAACCTCATAACGCATTTCATTGGTGATACCTTTAGTAATACCCAGTCGTCAACCTGAAAATCCAAATCTTGTCATCGATTATCCGCATAAGACTTCTAATGCCTTTGAGCTGCTAATAGCCTTTCCTGTATAAGATTAATCTTCTCAATTGCCTGTTGTACCAACTCTGGTCCTACTAACTTAGTTTCCCCAACATCGAACCATCATATAGGATACCTACATTTCCGTCCGTAAAGAGATTTGTATGGAACCATCTGAATATTAGAATGATAGCTATTATGATACGCGAACTGGATAAGCGGCAGATGATCATCCCAGATACCCTTGAAATCTATCACACAAGCCCGTAACATATCCTTAAGTGTCTTAATAGCACACTCAGCCTGTCCGTCTGTCTGGGAATGAAATATTGTACTAAGACTTACCTGAGTCCCCAATCCTTTATGGAAGGACCTCCAGACCTTTATGACATTTATGTACTCTTAGAGGCTTGTAGACAAATGTCATGTATATGGATATACTTGTATGGCCTTTTCGGCCTATGTTTTGAGTTTACAAATGATCATGTTGGCCTTATAGGCCTGAATGTCATATGTATAAGTCAATACATCATGTTGGGTCATCCTATGTCGAGTATTTCTTCATGTTTTATTCTAGTTATCTCACGAAGGTCTTTCCAGCTCATTTACCTATGATAGTATGATACAAAATATACCTTACATTGGTACTCGGTTGAGTAAGGTAAGGGGTTCCCGTCGCAGCCTATCGGTTTGGGTCGTGACATCGACAATTAGGACACTGAGCAACAAACTCTGCTATATCCTTTTTCATTCCATCCCACCAACATATTTCCTTGATTTCATGATACATCTGTTTCTTCTAGATGGATAGAATAATGAGAATAGTGAGTTTATCTCATAACCTGCCGATGCAGCTCAGCAACATTAGGGAAACATAATCGTCCTCGATACTTGAGGACCCCATCTTCTATAATCTCAAATGGTGTCTTCTCCTTCTGAGGGGTCGTATCCCTATAATGAGCTAACATAGGATCCTCGTACTGGCGTTCCTTCACTTTAGTTACTAAAGAGGATGTTGCCATGTCCTGAATAGTAGTTCCAGTATCACCTGAGTCCAGTAATCGAACTCCAAGACTAGCTAGATGATGAATGACATGGGATATCCCACTCTTCTCTAGTTGTAAATATGACATGCTACCCATAGATCTACAGTTAGGGCATCGTCCACTACATTCGCCTTCCCTGGATGGTATAAAATATCAATGTCATAGTCTTTCAGTAGCTCCAAACATCTCCTTTGATGTAAATTCAATTCCGTTTGCTTGAAGATATATTAAAGGCTCTTATGATCCGTATAGATATCAATATGACTGCCATACAAATAATTCCTCCACATTTTTAGTGCATAAATCACCGCGGCTAAATCTAAATCGTGGGTTGGGTAATTCTTCTCGTGCTTTTTTAGTTGTCTGGAAGAATAAGATACAACCTTACCATGATGCATCAGTACATAACCCAATCCAACACCCGAAGTGTCACAATAGATAGCATAACCATTGGTTCCCTCTAGGAGTGTTAGAACCGGAGCTGAAGTTAATTTATCCTTCAATGCCTGGAAAATCTATTCGCAAGCATCAGTCCACTAAAACTTAACTCCCTTCTGAGTCAACTTTGCGAATGGCGCTAAAAGAGAAGAAAATCCTTCTACAAATCTCCTGTAATAACCTGGCAAACCGAGAAAGCTACGAACCTCTGCTGGTGTCGTGGGTCTAGGACAAGTCTTTACTGCCTCAATCTTTTGTGTATCAACCCGGATACCTTCATCCGAAATAATATGCCCAAGGAAAGCAACAGAATTCAACCAGAATTCACATTTGGGGAATTTTGTATACAACTTCCCTTTTGTAGAACTTTGAGCACAGTACGCAAACGATCTACATGCTTAGTCTCGGAACGAGAATAAACCAATATATCATCGATAAATACAATCATGAATAGATCCAGAAATTGTATGAACACGCGGATCATCAAGTCCATGAATATTGTTGGGTCATTGGTCAAACCCGTCAAACCGAACGACATAGCGCGAAACTCAAAATGTCCATATCTGGTCCTGAATGTTGTCTTCAAAATTTCTTTCTTCTTAACCCTTACCATATGGTACCCAGACCTCAAGTCTATCTTCGAGAAATAGTTGGCACCTTGCAACTGATCAAATAAATCATCAATCCTCGGGAGTGGGTACTTATTCTTTATCCTCACCGTATTCAACTATCTTTAATCAATACACATCCGCAAGGAACCATATTTCTTCCTCACAAATCACACAGGTGCTCCCCACAGTGATGTACTAGGTCTAATAAAGCCTTTTTCAAGCAAGTCCCTTAGTTGTTCCTTCAACTCTCTCAGCTCTGCAGGTGCCATTCTATAAGGAGGAATAGATATTGGCTAAGTATCTGGTAATATGTCAATAGCAAACTCAATTTCTTACTCTAGCGAAAGACCCGGAAGCTCATCGGGAAAAACATCGAGAAACTCATTAACCACAGGGATAGATTGAATGGTTGGTGACTCTACTTTCACATCCTGTACCTGAACTAAGTGATAAATATAGACCTTCCTTATCATCTTCCTTGCCTTGAGATAGTAAATAAACCTACCACTCGGAGATGTCGTATTACTTTTCCATTCCAAAACAGGCTCCCCTGCAAATTGGAATCGGACCATATTTGATCTACAATTAACATTGGCATAACAAGAAGCCAACCAAGCCATACCCATTATAACATCAAATTCTACCATAACTCGATTAGGTCTGCTAATGTTGATCGACTATGAACTACTACTATACAATCTCTATATGCCCACCTAGTTATCATAGGATCCCTAACAAGTGTGGGAACTTCAAAAGGTTTAACCAACTCAGGTTTTATTTCAAACTTACTAGCAACCAACGGAATAACATATGATAAGGTGGAACCTGGTTCAATCAATGCATATACATCATATGAGGGGACTGATAATATACCTGTAATAACATCAGGTAACGACTCCTGATCTTGTCGACCTGCTAATGCATAAATGCAGTTCTGAGGACCGCTCGAACTAGATGCTCCACCTCTACCTCTACCACGACCGATTGGTGCTTGTGAACCTTGCCCGAGGGTGTACTGATGATGACGAACCAGCTATAGATCCCGCTGGCTGAACTATTCTCGCACCATCTCTTGTCGGACAATCCCTCATAACGTGGCCTGGATAACCACAAGTATAACAAACACCCAACTCCATACGGCATTGCCAGGCATGCTGCTTACAACACTGAGCACATCGTGGCAAGGGAAATCTCATCTGACTTGACTCACCCCTATATTTAGAACTTGAGGCCTTGGCATTCTGAGTAGGCCCTAAATACGTGGAATGATCAAATCTCCTACCGGCAAAATGAGGGGGTGCGCTAGCCGATGGCTGGGATAGATACCTCAGGTATTTTTGTCTCTGACCACATCGAACTCACCAGAAGGACCCGAAGATCTTGCTCTCTTAATCTGGGCCTTATCATGCTCACGATCGGACCTCTGCTTCTGCTTAAGCTCCTCTACACCCTGAGCGTATACCTGCATACGAGAAATATCCATGCCTGGCTGAAGTGAGACCGACATACAACCGTTAAGCAGGTGTGGCTCCAACCCCATTGATGTTTAGATATAATTCCATATTTTTAGTGTATTACTTACTTTACATTTTGGGGATTTAATGCTAAATTATACTATATTTGTGCTTAATTGAGTTTATTTTATGTGTAGGTACGTTGAAGACGAAATTCAGAGCAGAGTAGAGATTTTATATGTATTTTATATACTACAAGAATGGTTCGGGATTATTTGATGGCGGAAAATATAATGATGTATTATTGTGCAATGATTGAATACAAATCAAGAGAAGACAAAAAGAACAATTGAAAAATAAACAAAAACGTAAAATGGGGAAGTTAGTCAAAGAAACTCAAAATTCAAACGAAACAGCAGGCGAGGCGAGGTAATTATCTCGTGTTAGAGCTCACGCCACTAGGTCTAAAGCAAAGTGGAGCACGCGATGAAGCTCGCGAGGTGATATCTACATCGAGGTGTTCGCGTGTTCCGGGTTTTAAAGCTTATTTTATTCCTTTTTGGTTTTGGACTTGGTTATTTCTTCTAGGTCTTTTCCCTACAGATATAAATAGTCATTAAACACCATTTTAAGAGAGTTTTTATACCGGAGGCAAGAACATCACGTGGAACAAAATTTTGAGGAGAGAATCATCGAGTTCTTCATTCCTTCATCTTTTCTTTGTAATTTGTTTATGAAAGATACTTGGAAAATTTTTACTACGAACATGAGTGGCTAAGCACTCTAGTTATAAGGTTGTGGCTGACATGATTATTAATGTTTATTAATTATATCTTTGTAAATTTGGATTATCATGTTGTGGTTGTTTCTCTAATTATGTGCATAATTTCTTAATTGTTTGGCCAGCAGTTGAGTTCTATTTATTATCTATGCTATGCTTCGGAAAGTCGTGTTTAGATTAGAGTAGAATTAGGGAGATCTTATTTCTGAACCAGTGGCTCGGGGACAGATTTTGCGGTTAGGATAGGAATATACCTAACGGTCTTGCTTAATTAAATAGCGTAGTATATTCATTCATGATAGACTCAATACCATAGGAATATAGGATTGATATATTTTTGTAACGACCCGACCGGTCGTTCCATGAGATTTACCCCATTTCCCCTATTTCTGCATTTTTTATGTATCGCTATCTTATTTTTGATGTGTTGGATCAGTTGGTTTGGGTCCGGAGTGGTTATGGTGAGAGTTTAGGCATCTAACTTTTTAAAGTAGCCTAGTAGTTGAGAAAGTCAACTGAGAGATGACTTATTGGTAAACGACCTCGGAATGCGGATTTTATGGATCGAATAGCTTCGTTAGGTGATTTGGAACTTAAGAGTGTGTTCGAAATATTTTTGTGATGTCCGATGTAGAATTAGGCTTGAATTGGCGAAAGTTAGTTTTTGGCGATTTCCGGTCGGCAGTGGAAAATAGGCTATCGAGGTCGGAATGGAATTCCGGAAGTTGGAACAGGTTCGTAATGTCATTTTGGATATGTATGCAAAATTTCAGATTAATCGGAGGTGATTTGGTTGGTTTCGGCGTAGTTGGCGAATTTTAGAAGTTTCAAAGTTCTTAGGCTTGAATTTGATGTAAATGTGGTGTGTTCGTGTTGTTTTTGGTGTTCCGAAGGCTCGACTAAGTTTGAATGATGTTATGGGATATGTTGGTATGTTTTGTTGGGGCCCCGAGGGGCTCAGAATTGATTCGGACGGTTGACGGGATGTTGGAGTGAATTTTTGGAAAATTTGTTGTGCTGGTTGCTAGTGTTTTCGCACCTGCGAAAGGGGAGTCGCAGGTGAGATCACGCAGGAGCGGAAGGTGAGGTCGTAGGTGCGAAGTCTGGCTGTGTAGGAGAGGTCAGCAGATGCGAGGTGTTTGTCGCACCTGCGATGTCGCAGGTGCGTGAGGTTGATCGCAGGTCCGAGATTTTGTCCGTTAAGTTGGTTATCGCAGGTGCGCACCCTGGGACTACAGGTGCGACCAGTTGTCCGTAGGTGCGGAAATGACTGTGCAGAATAGTATAAAAGGGCCCCCCCCCCCCCTCCGCAAAATTTATTAGTTTTTCATCAAATTGCATGCGGCAGGAGTCCATTGAAAGGGGTTTTGAGAGGGGATTTCCAGGTTCTTCAGCAAAGTTGAGTTCTTTGATTTGTTAATCCCGTTCCTATCCTATTTTATTGAGATTAGGCTTGAAAATTTAAGGATTTGGGTAGGAAAAATGGGTGGAAGGAATTGGGATTTCTTTGGAGGTTTTGGAATGGCAATTGTGGTCCGATTTTAGTGTTCTTGGTATGTATAGAATCGTGGGAGGACGGGGGTTCTAATGATGTAACTCCGAGACGTGGTCCCAGGGCTCGGGTTTGGCCGAATTTCGAGATTTTTGTTTAATTTGATGTTTTTCGATTGGGTTGTGTTCCATGAGTATATATTGATGATGTTAACTGGTTTTGGCTAGATTCGGAGCAATCGGGAGCCAATTTGAGGGGAAAAGGCATAGCGGACTAGTGTCGCGGCCTGGTAGAGGTAAGTAATGGTCTTAAATTTTGTCCTGAGGGTATGGAACCCCAGACTGCATTATTTTCTCATTGAATTTGGAATGGCGCACATGTCGGATGACGAATATGTGGCACGTACTGGTTTTTGGATTGGACTAGGTCCTCTCCGCGACGACTAATGAGTTGCTGATTTACTCAAAATCTTATGTTAAATTATGTTCTAAAGATTTGTGAAATATTTGGGCTGTAAGCCGTGTTTGGGGCCTCGTGCCTATCTGTTTAGACCCTTTGAGGGTGTTTACTGCTATTTTCCTCACTCCCTGTTGATGGTTTTACTCAGCATCATTGTGCATACTATTTTATTTGAAACTCAGCCTGATTTACACTACATGAGCATTAAAATGATGTTTTCGGGTCGAGTACCCCGTTCTATTACTTCGCCCGAGGGGCTTTTCGAGTGGTTCCATCGAGTGTGGCCGAGGGCCAAGAGTGATGGTGAAGTGCTGAGTGATATTAGCGCTTGGGCTGAAGGAGCCCCTCCGGAGTCTGTACACACCCCCAGTGAGCGCACCGAGTGCGAGTGATTGAGTGATTGGGAGGCTTGAGTGACTGTGAGGTGCTGAGTGATTGTGAGGTGCTGAGGGATTGTGAGGCATGCCCGAGGGGCTGATTATGAAACATGTTTTCGCCCGAGGGGCTACTTATGATTTTACTACATTCATTTTGCATACCAAATCTTTGTATTAAAGTTGTTAAAAATGTGCATTGTTTTAAGGACTTTTATGAAGTTGATTTCTAAGGCATGATGATTTTGTATATCTATGTACAGTATTGGAAAGTAAGGTTGTGTATATTGTGACTTCATGGCATTGATTTTTATGTGATTCCTTGCTACTTAGACTTGATTTATCTCCATTACTACTGAGTTGGCGTACTCATATTACTCCCTGCACCTCTGTGTGCAGATTTAGGAGGAGAGATCGAGCATTAGCTTATATATATATCGCAGCGGAGCCGGATCATGGGATATAGAGGTAGTTGTTCAGCGTTCGCATCATCTCTGCTTTCCCTTCCTGTTGTACTTAGCTTTGATTTGGAATCTTGTATCATAATACTTTATTTTGGCTTAATTCACTAGATGCTCATGACATGTTGGCTCCGGGTTTTGGGGGATGGCAGTATTGTATATATATAAAACTTGCCTATTATGTTAAGGAAACTTCCTATATATTGTTATGAATTGATTGAATCTTGGATGGGATTTTCAAAGGAAATTGTGAACACGCGGTAGTCGGCTAGCCTAGTTCCACGATAGGCGCCATCACGGCCGGTTAGGATTTGGGGTCGTGACAGCTGGACATGCGAGTAGTATTGTGGGAACATGCTATTCATATAAACGATTCGGTTAATTAGCAACCATAGATAATCTGGATTACCGAGTGTGATCATTGAACTTAATAGGATTGATAAACCAACCACAACCCTGGAATTTTCATCACCTCTGAATTAAAATCTCATCATACATATTTGAATTCTTGATAAATTAGTTGTTACTTATTTAATTTCCATAATAGCAGATTAATAGAAAAACATCACCTTAAATATCTTGGACGATTAATTGATTTTAGTTTGCTTAGTTGACAATTGATCTAAGTCTCTATGGGTTCGACATCTGACTTTCGAGTCACTTTATTACTTGACAGCCATGTATACTTGCGTGTACTTGGGGAACCAACAAGCTTTTGGCGCCGAAGGGCCAAAGATGTTACACTCTTGTGCTTAGTCTATTCTAAAGATTCTTGGTGTGATGAGTTAGGAGAATTGTTTTAAAAAATCGTGTATATATGAAGTGTAGTTTGATTGCTCGAGGACAAACCGGTGAAACCGATCCTCCATCTTAGATAAAATAGTGGGATCATATCTATCCAAAGAATCAAACAGAAGGTTGTACTCCCAAACAATCATATTACCCTGTCGAAGGGTCAAGTACCTATCAACTCTGGCCCTTATAAGCTCTGGTGGCAGATAATGACGAAGAAAAGCCTCTGTAAACTCCTGCCATACAACTGGAGGGTCATCCTCACCTCTGGACAACTCCCAAGACTCGTACCAATTAACTGCAACATATTGAAGTCTATAGGAAGCTAGCTCAACTGACTGAGTCATAGTTGCCTTCATTACCCTCAAAGTCCTCTGCATCCTATCGTTAAATACCTGAGGGTCATCGTTTGGATCTGCTCCAGTGAACACCGGAGGGTCCAAATTAATGAAATCACGAACCCTCACACTGATGGGCCTATCTGCATGACCAATACCTACCTCTTGACGCCGAGCCTATGCGGCTACTAATCGACTTAATAGCTGAATATCACCTCTCATCTCTTGGCCAGGTGCATCTGGCTGAGGAGCTGAATGTACAGGGGCAGGCACTGGAGATGGTGCCCCTCAAAGCTCCTCTGGAGAGGGTGGGGTATGTGAAGTCTGAGACGGAACCTTACTATGAGACTCTCCTCGAGCCCTGGTAACTCGTGGTGCTAGACTAGTAGTCACATCAGCCACGCACTTTCCCTTCTGGGTGGTTGTAGCCTTCTTAGGCATCGCTGAAAACATAACACATTATTAGGAAAATGAATTTTACATCACGAGATCCAAGATAAGAAGGGAGGATAACATCCTATATGTCCCGTAGACTTCTATTTATAAATATGGTGCAAACACACTCATAAACAAGACTCTACTAGACACGATCCATAGACAACCCTAGGACCGAATTGCTCTGATACCACTTTTGTCACGACCCATCGATGGACCATGGCGAGTGCCCGAGTCCTAACTGTCGAACACCCCTAAGCATACATCTAAGATATAAACATGAATTAAGGTTAGATCATGAATAAAATCTATCAATAAACTACAGAATCACGTGAATAACATGCTTGAGGAAAACATGTTCAAAAGAAATATATACATATACACGCGAAATATGGTAGGGAGAACCGAAAAGGTTGCTATATACAACTATTTATTCTAAATTAAAACCTGACAAGGCCACATACTATCCAACACTACATGACTGTCTACAACCCTCTAATAGAATGTACAACTGTACAAGGACGAGACTGGGCTCTGTCATACCCATATATGTATACAAACACATCGTACCAAAACTCAAAGCAGCTCCGGATCAAATGGAGCTCACCAACTCTCGCTGATCAAGGATACTAAGAATGGGGATCGTCAGCCTGTCTACTTGCACCTGCAGGCATGAAACAAAGGCCCCAGGAAATAGGGGCATCAGTACAAATAATGTACTAAGTATGTAAGGCATGAAAATCAGTACATAAAAGACATAAATGAAACATGGAGTAAAGAATTCTACCTGTAAGTCTAAACAACTTTATGAATCTTGTAACATTTATAATGTCATGCACATGCGTATAAATATCGTATCATGCATAGGTATAGGTGTACATAACATCATCAAGCCTCTGAGGGCATCCCATCATATCATCTCGACCTCTGTGGGCGAAATCATCAATGTATACCAACTGATCAGGTGGTGGTGCGTACATAACGCCGTAACCTTTTCCCATATCCCATATTCATATAATATACACGTATATAACACCATCTAGAAATGGGTCAATGTACATGTATAAATTAATGAAATGCATAAGAAGTAGGTTAATAAGATTTCTCGAAATGTCATAAGACCATATGCCTTTCAGATAAACTTTATCAACTACATATTTTCTGAGACCCATGAATAGAAGATATAATAATAAGTCACATGGGGAATCAATAACATAGGCACCTGTAATACTTCTATGAATAGAGTCATTTATGAAAGTTGTGTGTTTGCTCATTTCGTTTGTATCATATGAATCATGACAAAAAGGAAGAAGGGATAGTCTTAACATACCTGATCCGATTCTCTTGACAATCCCTCTAACACATGACAATCGCGACAAAACACGTGACGGTAAGATCGAAGTATGAAAAATCCATATGATATTCTTGAGAAAGGTTATACCGAGTTCCCTTAGAATTGCAAAATCCTGTTGCTATTATGCTATGTAGTCTCGTATGAACTTTTGCTGAAGGTTTCATCCATTAATTCGTAGAGACAATCATCTCCCTTACTGAATTATAGAGGTCTCGTACATTAGTGGTTGTGGACCCCACTTGATTAAAAGTCACTATTTGGCTTAAAATAATACCCCATTTGTTGCCACATTGGGAGGCTCATTAAGCTTATCCAAAGATTCTAATTACTTAGTTAATCTTCTACTAAAAATCAATAATTACGCAATTATTCACATAATTAAGAATTATCTCAAATTACTTAAAATACTAATCACTTTTAACGCACTTTATATACCTTACTATCATGGTCATGTGGTACTTTGTATGACACTAGTCCATAAATACGGGGTATTATAGTTTGGATCGTATTTTATCCCAAATTGACGACCTTCAACGAAACTTATCTTCTTTGATTTATTTACCCTCTAACCTTCATGGTACTTACTTATCACCTGTTACAAATAACATAAATACTTATAACCTCAAAAATAATCTCATTCCCGAGCTTACATTGATTAACTTACGACGAAACTTTAACGTACAAAAATGCGAAATGTAACAAATCTGCCTCTGTTGAACTCCTTGAAATAGTTTGTTGCTTTTTTTTATTTGCAGAAATCATTTAGTCTCAAAACTTTATGACATAACCAATAACAGATCGTCTAGTGTTAAGGCATGCATCCTAGTCAGAGTCACACCATTATCTGAGTTTCTGTGCATAATCAGACCATCATAATTCCCTATCCTGGAGAATTCTTTAAGTACTTCACAACCCTTAACGCATCATCTCAGTGAGACCTTTTAGGTGCTTGCATGAACTGAATTAGTTCCTGCAATCATTCCAAATTCAAATAGTTCGGCTCAACCCTAATTGCGATTTGCGACTGGAGGCGACAGAAACAACCCAGCCCCGATCACTTTCATGGCCAATTTGGCCGGTGGCCAGCCACCCACTGTGGCTGGGCTGCCTCCATCACCACCCCCTAACATCACCCAACCACCCACGACTTCAAACAACACAGCCACACCCAGGGATTATGCGAAACTGTTTAAACCATGCACGTTGAACACTGCCATGCAAGAACAGGCTGTTGTGGATCCAATACCAGTGAGGCGAGCCTCGTTCCTTCAAGGACAACCCATGGTGAAGTTCATGGAGTCAGAGGTAGATCGTATGAGTATTATCGAGGGCCTGAAGTTTGCTGTGGTATGCAAATTCTCTTATGGATGGCAAGAAATACAAGAATTACGCAGAATAATCCCCATGCAATGTGGTATTAAAGGAGAGTGCAATATAGGCTTTCTTAGAGATAGACATGCGTTGGTTCGATTAACATTATGGCAAGACTATATTGATTTTATGTCGAAATCAGTTTATTATGTTAAAGATAAGTTTGGGAAGGAATATCAATTGAGAACTCTATTGTATGATGCTAAATTTAATCCGGGTGAGGAGACTCCTAAAGTGATGGCTTGGATTTCTTTTCCAAACCTGTTGCCAACTTTCTTTGTAAAGGAGTGTCTGTTCTCTCTTGCTTCTGCTGTTGGTACTCCAATACATCTTGATTTAGCTACTGTGCGGAAGACTCGACCCAGCTGTGCTCGTGTTAAGGTGTTGGTGGACTTATTAGCAGAGCATCCTAAAAAGGTTAGAATGGATATAGAAACTGATGGAACTGGGGAGATTAGGACTGAATGGATTACAATAAGGTACGATTATCTACCTAAATACTGTAATGAATGCAAGCTGCAGGGGCATGATATGCTTGAATGCTGGAGGTTACACCCTGAACTGGTGGAAAATACTGTACAAGACAAGCCTACTGAGAAGGGACCAGGTACACAGGGAAATATAGAACATGGTAATCGTTTGGAACCAATAAGGATCTTAACAAGTGGAAGGGTCGTTGGTAATGTGGGATCTCAATGGAAAGAAGTGAGGGACAATAGAGGTAAAGGAAAGGACAAGCAAGCACAAGGTTTGATCAAATATGGACAGGAGATAGTCCCTTTTTCACAAGGAGAATGTAGTGGTGCCACAACAAGTTCAAACTACAAATCAGTTTGCTATTTTTAATGTACAGAGTGCAGAGGCTAATAAAGAAAATCAACTTGCTATGGTGAATGGGATTGCAGAACAAACATCTGTACAGAATGATAAAGAAATTCCAAGGTTGAATCTTGCAGTACCAGCATATATGCCAAAATCACCTAAGGTAGATGTCAAAGAGGAAGGATATAACTACAACAGAGAAAGGTGCTAATCCTGGGGTAACTAATGCCAATTCAATTGATCCTAAGACGAGGTTTACAAATCAGAAAGATAACTGGAAAAATGGTATGACTGGTGGAGATATTTAGCACAATGAGACTACTGCACAGTGGGTGCATAGAGCATTCAAGAATAAAATGGTACCAATCAACACATCATGCCAAGAAATACCTTCTCAAGACACTACAATGGATGCAGAACTGGGAAACAAAGAGGAGAATGAACAGGTAGATGATCCAGATTTTGAAAAATTTCAAAGCACTGAGAGGATCAAGTGGAAGGGAGGCAGATTATGGGCTGATCAGACTGAAGTGGATCCACAGGAAGGAGACATTCCTGATGAAATGCCATGTGATGAGGAAGGTGGAGGGGATACAACAAATGAAGAGGATCAAAGTATGAAGGGTATCAACAAAGCTAATCAGTCTAATGAGGTACTCAGGCTAACAGGTCCTGTAACAAATAATGTCCAAGTTCAACAGATTGAGAAAGTGACCAATGTTGATGACCCTGGGGATCCTGGAGATCCTGGTGGGACTGTGGTAGTCGAGAAGGGTCAGAATTTAATAGGACAGGAGGCAATAACTGATGGTGATGTTACAAAAACACAGGTTGAAGCAAGATCTACTGGCCCACTGAACCAGTTGCAGACTACTGCTAATATAGGAGAAAAGTCAGTTACAATTAAACAGCAAAATGCAGGCAATATAGCAACAAATGAGGAATGTAATAGACAAGAGAAACAAGATTACAAAGACATGGATAAAGAATCATCAGTTCAGAACTTTTTGAATGTGGCTAGAGAGGGAGATTTATCACCTAGACACATGGAGAAAGGAAAATCAACAGCCAAAGGAAAGAGAAAGCAGGGTAAAGACACAACAATAATTCCAACAGGAGGAGTACAAACTAGGAGGACATCATCCAAGTCACACAATCTTTGATGGATGCATTAATATGGAATATAAGGTCTGTAAATACTAAGCAGGCCTTTGAAAGATTGATAACACTGCATAGAAAACATCACTTTGACTTTATAGGAGTAAGTTAACCTATGCAACAGTCTACTAAAGTGGAGAGGTATAAGCAGAATAGGATTAGCACAGGCAGTAGTTAATGTTTCCAATAAGATCTGGGCTTTTATTGA
>ML312774.1:0-98703 GCA_005239505.1 Nicotiana paniculata | reverse complement strand
CAGTTGAAGGAGGCAGTTTTGAATAGCAAGATTTTGGCATTTTCACTCGGGAGCGATGATGGTATTTTGCACTTCCAGGGAAGGTTATGTGTTCCTGATGTGGATAATCTTCGGGACAGGGTGATGGCGGAAGCTCACAATTCCAGGTATTCCGTGCACCCAGGTTCTACGAAAATGTATCAAGACCTCCGGGAATTTTATTGGTGGAGCGGTATGAAAAGAGGTGTGGCAGACTTTGTATCTAAATGTCCGAATTGTCAGCAGGTGACGGTCGAGCATCAGAGTCCTGGTGGGCTAGCTCGGCTTATGGAAATTCCAATGTGGAAATGGGAAATGATCAACATGGATTTAGTGGTAGGGTTACCTCGCACTCGGCGCAAGTTCGACTCGATTTGGGTGATAGTGGATCGACTCACGAAATCAGCTCACTTCTTGCCGGTCAAGTCCACCGATACTACAGAATAGTACGCTCAGTTGTATACCAGGAAATAGTCAGGCTTCATGGTACTCCAATTTCTATTATCTCAGACCAAGGAGCCCAGTTCACGGCTAATTTTTGGAGGAAATTTCAGCAAGGTTTGGGTACTCAGGTAAATCTCAGCACAGCTTTCCATCCGTAGACTGATGGTCAGGCAGAGCAGACTATTCAGACGCTTGAAGATATGTTACCGGCTTGTGTGTTGGACTTCAAGGGTAGTTGGGATAACCATTTACCGCTTATCGAATTTACTTACAATAATAGCTTTCACGCTAGTATTCAGATGGGCCCATTTGAGGCATTGTACGGAATGAGGTGTATATCTCTTATTGGATGGTTCGAGGTTGGTGAAGCAGAATTGTTAGGGCCAGATCTTATGCACCAGGCATTGGAAAAAGTCAGAGTCATTCGAGAGAGGATGAAAATCGCTCATAGCCGTCAAAAATCCTATGCGGACATTCGTCGAAGAGAATTGGAATTCCAAGTTGATGATTGGGTATTCTTGAAGGTATCTCCCATGAAGGGAGTGATGCGGTTTGGGAAGAAAGGGAAATTGAGCCTCAGGTATGTCGGCCATATCGGATTGCTCAAAGGATAGGACAAGTGGCTTATAGGTTGGAATTACCCCCTGAAGTGTCATTAGTGCACCCGGTGTTCCACGTGTCCATGTTGAAGAAAGTGGTTGGAGATCCATCAGCCATCGTGCCAGTTGAGACTATTGAGGTTAATGAAGAATTATCGTATGAAGAGGTTCCGGTTTCTATCCTTGATAGACAAGTCCGTAGATTGAGGAACAAAGAAATTGCTTCAGTTAAAGTATTGTGGCGAAGTCAGCACATTGAGGAAGCCACGTGGAAATCGGAAAATGAGATGAAAGAAAAATATCCACATTTGTTTGAATAAGTCTAGTAGTGTTCGTCAGAACTGTCATCTCAAAGCAAATTATATTTTATGTTCGGTTTTGTGAAAAAGAACCCTATCTTCCCCTAATTGTCTTATTGTTGTAATTTTCCAATGTGTGCTAAAACTGAACCCGCAGTTCTATTTGGGTAGTGTGCAACCCATGAGGTAAATGAAAGTTTTGTGGAACGTATGTGTTAGGCAAGTGATTAATGGTAGAGTAGGTTGGTAATGATTAGTTGAAATGAATATAGTATATTTAGGTGATTGGATTGTATGGGACTCATTAAAACGACCAAGTTATGTGCAAAAATGTGAACCATGTGCAAATTTGTGGTATAAGAAGAAAGAACTATGTGTAGTTGACAAAATGATTGAATATTTGCAAATTGTTGAGGTAAAAACGTTGTGTGTGAGTTATTGGGTGATTAAAACTGTATAATGGTGCTTGGAAATGTATTTCGGGGGCTCTCTAACAGGTAGGTAGGTAGGTCTAATTACAAAGGGAACTCTGGTGAAATATTTTTGAAATATTGGAGTTAGTGAAAATCTGGAAGTTGCATATCATGCTTTCAAAACTAATTGATTTCCAAAACCCTCATTCAAGGACGAATGATTTTAAGGGGGGGAGGATGTAAAGACCCGTAAAATTTCTTGTTTAAAAATAATGCCCGAATGAGTCCCCGAGTTATTTTTATTGTGGAAATTTTTAAAACAGACCTAAATTGAGTAAAAAGTACCCCGAGACTTAAAGAATAAAATTTTCCAGAAAGTAGGTGTTATGAGATCGCATAACGTGTATGCGGACCGCATAATGGTTGCATACATGGGCAGATCACTGTCCCATTTGAGGTCAACTATGCGGTCCAATATGCGATCGCATTTCAGTTATTCGGACCGCATAGTTGTCGCATTGATGCCTTTGGCTTTGGGAGGGAAGTTATGTGACGAATTATGTCGCATAACGTGTATGTCGACCGCACAATGGTCGCATACCTGGGCAGTGTGTTTTGAATTTGGCCCATCTTGAGGGCCATTATGCGGTCGGTTCTGCGGACCGCATGTCAGGAATGCAATCGCATTCCTGATCGCATTCTTGTGTCGCGCTCCTTTTTTTTCTAATTTTAAAATCCGACCGCAGTTCATTAAAATACCCCTCCCCTTCATTTTAAACCATTTTTCTGAGATATTAGAGAGAGGAAAGAATGGGTTCTAGAGAGAGAGAGTCCCAACTTCATCAAATTGGCCTTCCTTCAAAACTCAAGCTTGGAACTAATCAAGTAGGACACAAATTTCTTCACTCTAAGAGGTAAGCTTCTACCTCATTAACCTCAATTTCTAGATTTTTGTTAAAATAAAACATGGGTAGGATAGTTCATAAAGATGGGGTTAAGAATCTTGTATGCATGTACCCAATTTATCATAATCTAGTAAAGGAAAATAGGTTGGGGTAACCTTTCACTAAAAAGGGGTTATTTAACCTAAAGGAATACCTAGTGTTTGATAGAAAGCTCAAATGAGTTCAAGACATGTTCATGATTCATAATTCTAAGTTTAAATGTGCCGCATTGTGAATTAGATTGAAGCTGCTAGAAGGTTCGGTGATTTGAGATAGAAATTAAGGAAAAATCCCGATTCGAGGTATTTATGGCTAACTTTAACCTTTGTTGAATCCTCTTGTTGGGTCCGAGCATACGGTATGTGTACCTTGTTTGAAAACATGTGAAATGATTGTTCAAATGTGTTGAGACGTAATATTCTATTCTCTTATTGTCCTAGTTGATTTGGCATACCACCGTGCTAGATGAGATTGTGAAAAGTATTTTGATATGCCTATCTTATTGTGTGCGAAGCTCGTAAATGCTCGAGGATATCGATATGAAAGTATGTGTTAATGAAGGAAAGAAGGTTAATGTGCCCAAGTGTGGGAATGTATATAATGGCTAAAGAAAACCGTGCGTGGTAAGTAATGAAAAAGGGTATTGTGAAATGATGTGAATGAGTTGAACAATTATGGAAATGCCTTGTATATGAATTACTACTTGGGGAGAATTATTGTGCCTTGGGTCCAAATATATGAATTGTGGACGTGAACTTGTGATTCCTTGAAATGATAATTCTTGTGATGTAATTGTTTGTGGTTGTTATTATGAAATATGATTGTCAAGTGGGATCAGGTTGTGCGCCGCAACACGAAGTAATAAGCTTGATGAGATGTGAGGTAATAAGGGTGGCCGAGGTAATAAGGATGGAATGTGATCATTATCACTATCGAAATGAAAAATCTGGGAAACTCTTGAATAAGGTGATGTTAAAAGGGAAAAAGGACAGATTGTGAAACTTGTTGATTTTGGTTGTTTCTTTCCACGTGCATTGATTGATTGGTTCTATTGTTGTCTCTTAAGTGTGTATTGTTTGATTGTACTTGGGATAAAGTTTGTTCATACATACTAGTACTATTCCACAGTACTAACGTCCCTTTTGTCGGGGGCGCTACATCTTTTTTATGGATGTAGGTGGGTCCATAGCAGGTTGCTCAGGTCGCCATTAGTAGTGCTTTCTCCTCATCCTTTCTTAGTTGTACTTGTGAGCCCCACTTCCTCTCGGGTCCATGTGTAGTTCATGCCATCTCCTTTTGAGAATATTATGTATTATAAGGTAGCCGGGGCCTTGTTGCTGGTAAGTATTGTATAAACTCCTAGTACTCTTAGAGGCTCCGTAGACACTATGTGGGTGTATATATATTTTTTGGGCAGTGGTTGTATTTGCTCATAATCGTGGTCCGTATTGGAAAGTGTTGTATCTATTATGTATGTTTTGGGAAATCTAGTATAATAATGTAAAAAGAGGAAAAATTTGATTTATTGTGGTAATCACTCACTTCTAAGCTTATCTCATTGTTTCACATAAATAATGTATGCTATAAACACGGGGAAACACGTTGGGTAGGAAAGGAAAATCAGGTTCTCTTGACTGGGGTTACCCGGTTGAGTGCCGGTCACGTCCCTCGATTTTGTGGTGTGACACTCAGTCTCGATCCTTGTGATACTTATGTACTCGTAGAGGCTTTATAGACAGAGGTTCATTTTTATACAACATGTCAGAGGCCTTGGCGGTCCATATGTATTCATGTTTTAAGAAAGATGGTATATTGATATAGTGTTTTCCTACTTATAATTATACATTACGAGTGGTGTCCATATTAGCACGGTTACCAATGATACTACGATAATAAAGATATGTTACATTGGTACTCGGTTGAGTAAGGAACCGGGTGCCGGTCTCGCCCCCTAGGTTCGGGGCGTGACAATAGATCACATAGCATACTTGAGAAAGTTCTTTGATCGGCTTCGAAAGTATAAATTCAAACTGAACCCCGCAAAATGTGCTTTTGGAGTCCCTGCCATAAAGTTGTTAGGATTCATTGTCAGCCGCCGAGGAATTGAGTTGGATCTATCAAAGGTCAAGGCTATCCGGTATTTCCACTTACAAGGAACAAGAAAGATGTGATGAGCTTCTTGGGGCGTCTGAGTTACACACATCCGGTTTTGGTCCCGCCGAAACCTGGTATACCTCTTCTACTCTATCTGTCAGTACCAGATGGGGTTTTCGGTTGCGTCTTGGGACAACACGATGAGACGGGGAGGAAAGAGTAGGCCATATACTATCTGAGTAAGAAGTTCACACCCTATGAGGCACGGTATTCCTTGCTGGAACGCACCTGTTGTGCCCTAACGTGGATAGCTCAAAAGTTGTGGCACTACTTTTGTGCATATACCACATATCTCATATCAAGGATGGGTCCTCTGAAATATATTTTCCAGAAACCCATGCCTATAGGGAATCTGGAAAAATGAAAGATATTGTTGAGTGAGTTCGACATCATCTATGTAACTCAGAAAGCGATCAAGGGATAGGCATTGGCAGATCATCAGGCAGAAAATCCTGTAGGAGGAGAATACGAACTGCTGAAAATGTATTTTCCCGATGAAGAAGTATCATTTGTAGGGGAAGATATTGCCGAAACCTACGACCGTTAAAGAATGTTCTTCAATGGGGCTGCAAATTTCAAAAGAGTGGGTATCGGAGCTGTTTTGGTGTCAGAGACAGGTCAACATTACCCGGTATCTGCAAAACTCAGATTTTTGTGCACTAACAATATGGCAGAATACGAGGCTTGCATCTTGGGGCTTAATTTGGTCATTGACCTTTTGCTGGTAAGATAGAGTTCAGACATATTCTGATAATCCAGAATGAGTTTGCAGACGCATTGACCACTTTGTCTTCCATGATATAGCACCCGAACAAGAATTTCATCGACCCTATTCCAGTAAGGATCCATAATCAGCCAGCTTATTGCGCTCATGATGAAGAATAAATGGATGGGAATTCGTGGTTCCATGCAAATCATACTCAAAAATGCACACTCCGAAGATTATCCAACCATTTCTTCCAAAGTGGAGGAATTCTATACAGGTGGACTCCCGACCTAAGATTATTACGATGTTTGACGCCAAGGAAGCTTCCAAACTACTCGAAGAGATACATGCCGGAACTTGCGGACCATACATGAACGGTTTCGTTTTAGCCAAGAAGATACTAAGAGTATGATATTTTTGGATGACTATGGAAACGAACTGTATCAGATATTCCAAAAAGTGTCATCAGTGCCAAGTACATGCAGATATGATACGGGTGTCACCAAATAAACTCAATGCAACAAGTGCACCTTGGCATACTTGATAGATCTGTAGGAAATGTATCTGAACATTATCTTACTATTGGTACCGAGTCCAACGACGGAACATATGCATTAGTATCTTGGATGAAAGCGAAGTATGTTGAGTTTCCCTTCTCAATCATACGTTGAGCCTTCAAGAATGAGACATACCCTACTCGTAGAATGGCCTAGTGGCCCTCTCTATTCTAACCTAGACAATCCTGACATAGCTAAAGTTATAGTCTTGGCGTGACAATCCAAGATGGAATAATATGGAGATAACTAATCCTTTCTAGGAATTACCTCAAAATCCATCATATCCAACAATAAAAGGTCAGCCATCGTTTCAACCCATTAATAGTAACCCCACAAGACTAATAAACTCGATCACTACAAAGAGAATCTCCAAGAGTGTAGACACATAAACAACAATATCTATTAAAAAACAAGACAAACCTAAATATGACGCAAAATAAGATGACATATATGAATAAGTAGAACCCAGATCGTATAAACATCAAAGTAACTCTATGACATATTAGAGCAATACCTATAATGACTGCATTTTCAGGTCTATTAGGAAAAGCATAGCAATAAGACTGACCTCTACCGATATATCCTCCATTTATAGGGAGACCTCTAACTGCATATTCTCTACCTCTAGCTAGATGGGTAGGTGGTGTAGCAATTGGGGTTGGAATCAGAGCCTGAGTACCCTGTTGTGATGTACCACTCTGCAATCTAGGGCAATTTTTCTTGATATGCCTAAAGCCTCCACATCCAAAGCAACCTTTATACTATAGTGGCTTCTGGATTGAGTCTATCCCTGACGACTAGAATAATCACTATATGAACCATAAGCTGAAGGCACATTATATGATGCCTACCTTGAATGAGTACCATAAGAACCATGACTGATTGGATCATTGTAAGAAATGCGATGTGTTGAGTGAACTGACATACCAGAATAGCCTCTAAGAAATATGTCTCATTCCTCCAGTGAGGCACCACTTTCCCTTGAATAATGAGGCCTTTTATCCCTTATCGTCTCTCTCCCCTGACCATGGATGCATTCAATCTTCCATGATATCTCTAATGCCTACCTAAAGTAGTTCCTATATCTTTCTCTCTAGCCATACAAAGCTTAATCTCAAAATTAAGCCCCTTAATTAACCTCCCCTCCTTCCCAATCTTGATGTGAATCAAGAAAGTTGCACAATAAGACAACCCTATAAATATCATCTCATACTAGGTAATTGTCATGACATCATGTTGTAGGTGCTCAAACTGGCTATGCAACTCAACTCTCCTAGTGAGTGGGATGAATTTCTTCAAGAAAATAATCAAGAACTTATTCCAAGTGAAAGAAAGTTACTTTGTTGGCTTATCTTACTCCTAAGTCTTCCACCACCTCTTAGTTGGCCCTCTCAACTGGAAAGTAGTGAAATAAACTCCCTTAGACTCCACAAGGTCCAAATTTTGCAAAATCTCATAGCACCTATCATGGAAGTTCTGAGCATCAACTGTAGAATCACCATTAAAATGTGAAGGATCTAACTTCTGAAACTGATCCATCATCTTATGCTCCTCAATAGACATAGAATGCCTAACCTCCTACTGGATTGTAGCAATAGGCTAAACTATCCCAACAAATAAAATAGCTAGAACTCCTAAAGTAGTTGGGATTGCAGGAATATTCCTACCTATACCAAACCCCCATAGTAACTCAGAGTTTGGAGCACAGTCTCCTGAAGTACTAGAGTGGCAATAAGATCTACAGGAACCTATGTTGGACCCAGCAGAACAATCTGATCTGGGATCTGATCCCCCAATAAAGCTACAGGTGGCTTCTCAAAAGCAATTCGCGTATGAGCAAGAGTAGTTGCGGGTGCTCCGCCTCTTGCGAGTGTAGTCGTGCGTGCCCTGGCCTGAGCTCTAGCCCTAACCCGAACCATATCTCTCCCGGCTCCGACCTAGGATATCATATCCTACTCAGTTGCTGCTAATGCACATGTTTTCACCATCTGTGAGATAATAGAAGAATAAAGATTCAAACTTTAGGATGAAAATAAAGAACATACAATAAGGAAAGAAAGAAGGAAAGTTTCCTAAACACGTTGTATTCCCTCGAAGATAAGTACAGACATATGTATACCGATTTGCAAGACTCTATTAAACATTCTCATGACTTATAGAACATATGAATCTAGTGCTTTTATATAAACTTTTCAGACCCAAAATTCCACCAAGGTCGTGATGGCACTGAACCAACTTACTAGGTAAGCCGACACGCTTAAACAATCATAACAAGATATGACAAAATGATATTCAACTAATTTATAACATAGGTAATATGAAGGATATAATGGTAATCAACATACAAGTATGAAAAATACTAAATCAATCTCAAAATCTAATAATACAAGTCATGAACTACTAACAAAGTACAACTAACTCTCAAATATAAAAGTATTGTCTGAATCAAGAACAAGGAGGGCAGGCTTACGTTTTCTTCACTTGAATCATAATTATAGAAATCTAGATTTTTACGCAATTAATAATTCATGATTTAGCATGTACAGAATGAAAACTTTATTCTCGATTACGAGAATATATATGAAAGCTATCTCAATTATATCTTAACTTAGCTATGTTAGGCTCTTTAACCATTATTGCATATCATCATATGTATTTCAACCCCTATTATCCATATCTAGCAACTGACGAAGTGGTAATTTAAGCTTGGAACGAGCATGAAGTAATTAAGGATACTTCTTTATCTTTTGAGTTGTGCTGCCAGGTCGGTCTGTTCTTACGAACAGAATTATTCCATTATTACCAACAATATAGAACACCATTGTTCGAAAATAATTGACTGAACAAGAGTGATCAATAGGATAGCCATATCATAGTATTTTCTATTGCAATAAAGTCACATATTCATGAAGAATTTAATCTTACTAGCTCTTTGTCGAAAACAATGGGACAATCGTTATACCATTCGTGCAGGTCGTTACTTACGCGACTCTTTCTTCTATTTTTTAGGCTTCTTTCTATTAAGTAGGATAAATAGTAAGGGGACTTCTTAAGCTATAAATTTAACATAGAAACTCACCAAGAAGTATCCAATCCAAGCTCTAAAGAATCCTCATAGATGATGTTGAGACCAACACCAGGACCTGCACAAAGATATGCAAAAATGTAGTATAAGTACAAAATTAACATGTACTCATTAAGTATCAATTCTAACCCATAATGGCAAGATTTTGACAAAAATATGTACTTTAAATAATCTGTTCAATTCATAAATATATAAGGAATCGAGAGACAACCAAAAAATAACAGATATAAATCATACAATTCCTAGTAAAGAAAAGATACTAAGCATGATATTCAGATAAAATGATCAAGAGCATACATAAGACATCGAATTTGCATATAAGGATAAAATGAATTAAATATCTTTAGATGAGTTTAGAATGTCTATGCATGATAAAACTCAAAATGTACCTCAATTGACACTTCCCTGGTGTCCAAAACCTCCTCGGTGTCTAATAATACTACGCACACACGACCTAACATAACATAAGTATTCACGTGACTCCGGAGGGATGGATCCAAATCCATGCATCCAAGCATTATAGCTCCAAAATAAAATATCAGTATTTCAAAAATCAGTCAACAAATCGCATAAAATATACTATCGGTTCATAATCATAATAACCATATGAAATGACTTATATTGCCAACCTTTGTCCATAATAGAGTACCATATACAGAGATGTATGCATATAAAATAAGATAATCATATATAATACATATGAACAGAGAAATTAACATGCATGGATGTATGCATGTATACAAATATGACTAAGCCTACAACATGTAATCCAACATACAAAATAGCTCTATCATGTCTAAATAATGAATCAAAAGCTTAGACATAATTTCTAGGATGAATAAAGCTGTTCAGATAGTCATATAAATAATTAAGGCATTTTACTAAAAAGACATAAATCAAACAAGGGATAAAGAAGCCTAAAATCTACCCATTATACAATATAACCTTGGTGTCCGTATATACGTTTTTTACCTCACATATAATCACACCCAAATATGTAGTATTTATCATACAAGTCTATTTTAGAAAAAAACTCACTCAAACTCGGTTAGCCAGGATACTTACCTTATACAAATAAAGCTTCAACCTTCTAAAATACTCTTTCCTCTATTCTCGCCTTCTAAATGCTCAAAAACTAGCCAAATAATACTAAACAAGGTCAAATAAAGCTATAGAAACCAACTCTTAACGATAAAACTTTAATCTTTAAACAAATTCCAAAAGTCAATAAAAAGCCAACCCGGGGCTCACATGGTCAAAACCTGAGATCAAGATCGGATCTCATTAATCCATATCCTACGAGTTCAAATATATGATTTATTTTTAATCAAATTGGTGTTCAAACCCCAAAATATATTTTTTTAAGTTTGGACAAACACTCCAATTTTCTTATTCAACCCCATATTTTGACGTTAGATATAGTGATAGACTCACGTATAAATCATAGATTTTGGTTAAAATCACTTATCCCAAACTTGTAACATCTAGGTCAAAACCTTCAAAAATCGAGCTTCTCAAATCTCCAAAGTGGTAAGAAATGAGATTAAAAAATCACAAAATTGGACCCCTTAAATGCTCGCAACTTTCGGCCCCAAGTGCGCACAACCACCGACCCTCGATGGGCTGGGAGCTCAACCTTTTCCTTTACCCAAACTTGTTGGTATGGGCGGCATAGCCATCGAGAATCGGCGGGCTGGGCGCTCACACCAGCTAGTCCTACCAAAATGCTCCAAATCTTCTTCTAAGTTTGCCAAAATTCACCAGCCCCCTCGGGGTCCTGTCAAATTCGTAACTAGATCGTATATCTTGTACAAACTTTTCCAAGTCCTTAAAACATATCCAAAATTACCACAATTAAAAATTAGGATCTAAATCAAAATATGAACTTTCTTAAGTTCTTTAAGTTCTAATTTTCATAAGACATGTTTAATCGCGCCCATGCCCTTCAAATCACCTCTCAACCATCCCAACAAGTCTAAATAACCTATATGGACTTATCCAAAGGCTCAAAACATTGAAAGGGGAATGCCACAACACAAGTCAACTCTCAAGTCGATCTCGTAAACCTTAACCTTCTAATTTCCATGCAATAGTGTTGAATCGCGCTTGAGCCCCTCGGCTCCTAATTCTAATTCTAATTTACGTACATGTTCAAAATTATCATACAAACCTATCTTTATATTTAAATTATGAATTAAAGGTCGTGTACCCAAAATATTGACTTTGGTGAATTTTCTTAACTTAAAACCTCTAGTTAGTGACTAAGTGCCCTAAATCACTCCCGAACCTTTCGGGACCGTAACAATATATAAATCAAAGAAAAATATCGAATAGGAGAATGTGGCTCTAGAACTTAAAATAGCTGATTGGATCGTTATAACTTCTAGGCTCACATGGTAAAATATACACGTATCAATAAATTTATGATCTGGTTCTTTTGATAACCGAATAAGCATATTCAACCTTCAAAAAGCTTAAAAATACATTTTTAGTTAATGTACCTATGCCTTCGAATAAATTTAATGAAGATACACTATTAAACTAGGTGACTGTCCGCGTGCCAGGTTAGGTGACAAATATTTGAATACTTTTATGCTATATTTTATACAATATTTAGAATTATGTTATCTTACAGCAACCTGATGAAACTACAAAAGTAAGATAATTTAGTATTAGTTAAGAAATGTAACTCAAAGTAACAATATAA
Organism: Nicotiana paniculata; assembly: GCA_005239505.1. NCBI lineage: Eukaryota > Viridiplantae > Streptophyta > Magnoliopsida > Solanales > Solanaceae > Nicotiana > Nicotiana paniculata. Next base: position 86,777 of record ML312774.1, on the reverse strand, counting down.
AACAAGAAGATAAGTCGAATAAGAGAATACGAGATAACGTTTTTATTTCATCAAGTGTTTAAGTGTATCCCATATCATATTTCATGCCTCTATTTATACTATTACATAGAAGGTTACAAAAGGATTGTCTTAAACATGACATTAACAATTGAGATCACGTGACAAGATCATGGGAAGGGGTTATGGAGATATGGGATTTACAATCATAATAGTGTTGAGTAGTGGGAGGTTATTTACATCTTGGGTGAAAGTAGAGGGAGTAGTGAACATCCACAATTACTATAGGTTTTACAACTCTCCCTTGGATGTACAAAAAAAAATGTCTCGTTAAAATCTTACTAAGAAAAATCATGTGGAAAAAAATCTTAGTGAAGGAAAAAGAGTATACATATCTGTAATACTCTTTATTTTCTACCTCGTTAAAAACCTTACCAGGAAAATTCAGTGGGACAAAACCTAGGCTAAGGGAAAAAGAGTATAGCGCGTATCTTACTCCCCCTCATGAAAATATCAATTTATTTCTCATAGACGCCGCTTTCCAATCTTCTGTCTCAACTTCTCAAATGTTGACGTTGGTAATGCCTTAGTGAACTAATCAGCCAAATTTTCACATGAACGAATCTGTTGAACATTAATTTCATCATTTTGTTGAAGATCATGCGTGAAAAAGAACTTTGGTGAAATATGCTTTGTTTTGTCTCCTTTGATGTATCCTCCTTTCAGTTGAGCAATGTAAGCAGTATTGTCTTCATATGGTGTAGTTGGATTATCTTTTTTTATAAGAAAATCACACATTTCCTGAATATGTTGAGTCATTGGTCTCAACCAAACACATTCTCGACTAGCTTCATGAATGGTTATTATCTCAGCATGATTTGAAGATGTGGCAGCTATTGTTTGTTTCATTGAACGTCATGATATAGTTGTACCTCCATATGTTAACAAATAGCATGTTTGAGATCGGGTTATATTTGGATCAGACAAATAACTTGCATTAGCATAGCCAATCATTTCTAACTTAAATTCATTGGAATAAAACAATCTCATATCTATAGTTCCCCGAAAATATCTAAATATATGCTTAACATCATTTCAATGTCTTCTTGTTGGGGAGAAGCTGAATCTTGCTAATAAGCTAACTGTAAAAGTAATATTTGGTCGGGTATTGTTGGTAAGATATATCAGTATCCCAATTGCACTAAGATATGGAGTTTCATTACCAACGAGTTCTTCATCATTTTCTTGAGGCTGAAATGAATCTTTATTTATGTCAGCGATCTTACAACCACTGGGGAACTCACTGGATGTACATTATCCATGTAAAATCGCTTTAAAATATTTTCAGTGTATGTTGATTAATGGACAAAAATTTCATTTTGTTGCATGCTCAATTTGTAGTCCAAGACAAAAAAAATTCTTACCAAGATCTTTCATTTTAAATTATTTCTTCAAACACTCTACAGCCTTGGAATCTCTTTAGAAGTGCCAATGATATTCAAGTCATCAACATACACAGCTATGATGAAAAATTCAGATCCAGGCCTCTTAATAAAGACACAAGGGAAAATAGGTTCATTTTTGTACCATTCCTTTAGCAAATACTCGCTAAGGCGATTGTACCACATCTTCCCTAATTGCTTCAATCCGTATAAGAATTTCTGAAGCTTTATTTAATAAGTTTCCCTTGAACTTTTATGTGCTTAAGCAACTTTGAATCCTTCAAGGATTTTCACAAAAATTCCATTATCCAGTGAGCCATATAAGTAGGTTGTGACAACATTCATCAACCGCATATCAAGCTTTTTATGGACTGATAGATCTATTAGATACCTGAAGGTCATTGCATCCACCACAGGAGAATATGTCTCCATATAATCAATGTCAGGCCTTAGCGAAAATCCATGTTCCACAAGTCGTGTTTTATATCTTACGACTTCACCTTTCTCATTTCGTTTTCGCACAAAAACTCATTTGTATCCCACTGGCTTGACACCTTCAGGCGTTCGGACTATTGGTCCAAAAACTTTACGTTTTTCGAGTGAAGCCAATTCCGCTTGAATTGTATTTTTTCATTTTGGCCAATCATTTCTCTGTTTACATTCATCGACAAATTTTGGCTCAAGATCCTCAACTTGTTGCATTACTTCAACTGCAATTTTATATGCAAAATTATTGTCAACAACGATATTATTTCGATACTACCTTTCTCCCGTAGAGACATAACTTATTGAGATCTCTTCATTGTCATTATTTTCAGGTACTATAACCTCCTGTGAGGTCTTATCAATTATATCTTTATGCTACTCTTGAGCAATTGCCTCCATGTTATGATCAACTTGATCATTTGATCCTTTCCTTTTTCGGGGATTCTTATCCTTGGAACCAATTGGTCTACCATGTTTAAGGAGTGGCCTAGACTCATTTGCATTATCATACAGTCCAACTGGGACATCAACTCAAATTGGAGCATTTACAGCTGGAATATACGATTTAGTAACCCCGTTGAAGGTTAGTAAATGCATCTGGCAATTGATTTGTAACATTTTGCATATAAATGATCTTTTGAACTTCTTTTTCATATTGATTTGTACGAGGATCCAAATGAGATTGAGATAATACGTTCCAATCTATCTCTTCTTTCAGTTGTTTGTTTTTCCCCCTAATGTTGGAAAAACTGTTAAAATGACAATCAGCAAATCTAGTTGTAAACAAATCTCCAATTATAGGCTCTAGATAATTAATAATAGAAGGAGATTCATAACCAACATATACTCCCAACCTTCTTTTGGGACCCATCTTTGTGCGTTGTGATGGAGAAATTGAAACATATACCGCACATCAAAAAATTCTTAGATGGGAAATATTTGACTCCTAACCAAAAGCCAACTGTAATGGGGAGACTTCATGATAACTGGTTGGCATTATGCGCACCAATGCTGCTGCATGAAAAATAGCATGTCCCCACACTGAAAGGGGAAACTTTATCCTCATTAGCAATGGTCTAGCTATTAATTAGAGGCGTTTAATCAATGATTCTGCTAGATCATTTTGAGTATGAACATGAGCAACCGAATGTTCAACCTTTATTCCAGTGACCATACAACAATCAATAAAGGCCTTAGATGTAAATTCACCAGCATTATCAAGACGAATTTTCTTAATTGCATAATCTGGAAATTATGCTCTTAACCTTATTATTTGGGCCAACAACCTCGCAAATGCCATATTACGAGTTGACAATAAGCACACATGTGACCATCTTGTAGATGCATCTATCAAGACCATAAAATACTTGAATGGTCCACATGGATGGTGTATAAGCCCACATATATCACCTTGTATACGTTTCAGAAATGCAGGAGGATTCAATCCCAACTTTAGTTGTTGATGGTTTAATAACCAATTTTATTTAAGAACAAGAAGCACAAAAGAATTCCTTAAATTGAAGAATCTTCTGGTTCTTCAATGTGTGCCCATTTGAATTCTCTATTATTCTGCGCATCATGTTGAAACTGGGATGGCCCAACCGGACATGCCAAATGATAAAATCATTAGAAGTAATAAACATTTTGTTAATTATGGCATGTGATTCAACCACACCAATATTTGTGTGGTACAACCCAGAAGAAAATGCGGGTGAGTTTTCGTGCACACATTTGTTCCCTGCTTTTATTGTAGTAATATAAAGGTATTCAACCTTTCCTTCGTTAAGGGTCTCAACATGGTAGCCATTTTGGCGAATAGCTTTGAAACACAACAAGTTTCTTTGAGACTTACTACAATTCAATGCATTATTAATAGTTAATATCGTTCATCCAGGTAGTAATAAGGCCGCTCTTTCAGATCCCTTTATTAATTTTGTAATAGTATATATTGTATTAACATAGGCCTTTTTTATAACCAAATAACAGAAAAATTTCTTATTGTGTGAGTTGTAACACTATCCAAAAGGCATAAATCTTCATTACTCGTCTTGGATCCAATTGAAGATTGGGGAATTTTATTTTCTTCAAAAAATAAAAATACACCATGAGAATACGGAAAAACTAACAACACCAACAACAATATGAGACAACTTAAGGACTACTTGAAAATAAAAATAACTTTAGAACGAGACAAAAAATACTGAAAATAAAAATAACAACATAATTGCATTTCCCAGTAAAATGATCGAATTTAGTTTTGATCTCCAAAGAAGTCTTCAACTTCCAAATGAGTAAGATCATTGAGTCCTTCAAAATCATCATCATTCAAATCAAGATTTGCCTCGACTTTATCATCATTTTTGTTTGAAGACCCTGCTTCAAAATTATTTTTAAAGGTCAAGTGAGACTCCAATGGGTCATTAGCAGAAGATGCTCCAACATTATTTTCCTTTATTTTGATGGAGTTTTGATAAAGCCTAACAAAATGCTCAGGTGCACGACATTCAACTTTCCAATGACCTTGCATGCCATAGCGGTGGCTGTTACTGTTTTTGCCTCTTGAAGGATTGTTTTGAGAAACCATATTGTTCTCTCGTTTACCATGACCACCACGATTATGATTATTATATTGTCTCTTACCATAGTCATTCCCATGTACATTCATATGTCCATGATAATTATTCTGTCTTTTTCCATACTTATCACATCTAATTACCATATTCGCAAGAAGCGGAGCTGACCCTGTGGGACAGGCTTCATAGATTTTCAGCAAAAGGGTATTAGGTTGCTCAGCCACCTGAAGGCATGAGATTAATTCAGAATACATTTTCAAACCTGTTTCACGGTGTTGCTGTTGTAATACCATATTTGAGGCATGAAAAGAAGTAAGATTTTTTCCAACAAATCCTCATCATTCATAACATCCCCACATAATTCAGTTGGGAAGTTATTCGAAAGACAGCAGAGTTATACTCACTTACGGTCTTAAAATCTTGCAACCGTAAGCGTATCCACTCATATCGAGCCCTTGGTAATACCGTAGCCTTAAGGTGATCATACCTTTCCTTCAGGCCAGTCCACAATTCAAATGATCTTTCACTGTCAAATATTCAACCTTCAAACCTTCTTCCCAGTGATGACGAAGGAAAATCATGGTCTTCGCTTTGTCCTGGCTTGATGCCTCATTAATCTGAGTAATGGTGTCACCAAGGCCTTTAGTGGCTAAGTGAATCTCTACATCGAGAAACCATGATAAACAATTCTTTCCAGAAATGTCAAGTGCCACAAACTCAAGCTTTAACAAATTTGAAATAGTGAAAACTATCAAAGAAGATAAATAATTAGAAATCATTAGTATAATAGCGTAAAGAATCTTTAAAATTGACATAATATCAAATTTGTGATCTATATGCACTAAAGTGATAATTCCATAGAAAAGAATATTGTTTTTTTCCTTCAAATTATTAGTATATCTTTTATGTTAACTAGAACAAAAATGTCTTCTAATTTTAACACAATTTCAATTGTCGAACAATATAAAACAAGTATTCTTCTCTCAATTAATTCTATTAGCATGAAAATTAGTAACTTTCACATGACAATCATGCAAATAACTTAAAATAAAGAAACATAGAATTATTTGTTTTTACACATATGTAGGGATGTGAAAAATTATAAACTGCATATTAAAGAAACTAATTATGAAATCAAAATATACAACGAAGAAAACAAAATGAACAAATATACTTGAACAACGAAAAGAGCTCAACTTCGTGATGATAACGTCTTAAGAAATGGAGCTCAAAATAACAATATAAAACAAGACGATAAGTAGAATAAGAGAAGAAAAGATAACTTTCTTATTTCATCAAGTGTTCAAGTTTATCACATATCACATTGCATGCCTCTATTTATACTATTACATAGAAGGTTACAAAAAGGTTATCTTAAATATGACATTAACAATTGAGATCATGGAGGAAGATCATGAGCAGGGATTATGGAAGTGTGGGAGTTACGATCATAATAGTGATGAGCAGTGGAAGGTTATTACATCATGGATGAAAATAGTAAGAGTAGTGGACATTCACAATTACTATAGGTTTTACAACATTAGACGTGTATATTCACAAAGCATAATAGTAAAGTTGAGGGACGAAAAGACTATTTCAATTAATTAAAAAAATGTTTATATATGTTAATCTAAACTAAAACTCCTAAATTTGAAGAACAAAAGCGCAAGTCTCCTTGAGTACTTCCAAATTTTGGAGGAAAAAATTACAAATTGTTATTCTATTGTTTGACCTACACGTGAAGAAAAATTAGTTAGTTAGCCAGATCTAATCATTTTTTCACAAATTGCGTGTAAAGCTCAACTTTGATAGCACCAAACGCCACGTTCCTTTTTTTTTTTAAAAACGAATTTTGTAATAATGCAATCATTGTTCTCGAGTGGGATAAGCTAGATTAGGGATGGCGGGCAGGTTGGATATGGATGGGTCGAATATAATGCAAAAATAGATTAAAAAAAATTGATTCGGTTTATATTTAATATGGATAAAAAGCGGTTTAACCAACGGATATTATTGATATCCATATTATCTATGACTTCTTGAATATGATCACTTTTGAAGAATTTTTTAATTTTTTAATGAACCCTCAATTTGAGTCTTTGCAAATGTAAAAGTTGCTCATTAGTTATCCATTTATAAAGTGAATAATATGGACTTATCCATATTTAACCTATTTAAAATATTTATTATCCAATTTATTTGTGGATAATATAATTGGATAACTATTTCCTTTATCTATTTTACCGCCACTCAGCTTAGACTAACAAGATCTATGGTATGACAGTATGAGCACCGCAAATTGAATATGGAGGAACTCCTGTACAAGGGTTTTATCTCGGCATTAGATTAAATTCATCATGCGAATTCGAATTAGTTAAAATATTGTTTTTTAATTACTGAAAAGGTTATATGTGTGTGTGTTTGGTTTGCACAAAACTATGGATTTCTCGAATTTCCGTTGATTAATAGCCAACCTGAAAAGATCATAAATTTTAGTTAAGAGGCCTAAGCACAGGGTTTTATTAGTTATTGTACCATAATAGAATTTGGTCCCGCCAATTCTCATTCAAAATAAATTAAACGAAAATAAAAAAAAAAAGGAAGATAGAGAAAATTAAGTAAATGTATCGGTTTCATATGGTTCGGCATTATGTATGGTTATGCAATGAACTTTTCTTTTGAGAGTCTTTTGCCTCTTTTGATTTGTGTTAATTTATCCATAATTAGGGTAAATACATATAGGCATAATCTATTCTTGGTGTAAATTCACCCTTAAGAGAAGTTCCTTCGTAGTTTTTGGCTATTATTATTACATTAGTAAGGCCTCCTTCATATGTATGATATCCAGTGGCGAAGCCAGAAATTTTCCTGGATGTTCAAACTGAAAGAAATGACAAAAAATTTCGACAAAAGGTGTTCAATATATATTAAAACTTAATATTTTATCTATATACACAGTTGTATATGGTCAAAACCGGGCTCGCCCCTTACTTGACTAATCGAGACTGGAATATGATAGATTAAGGTCCGACCTCGAGTTGTATCGAACCAAGGTGTGAATTTATATCGCCAAGCTCAAGACCTCAGGACCGAACAAATTCGAGATCAGGCGAAATCGCGGGAAATTTGCTAAGCCGGATAACAGGAAGACGAAATATCCGCGGTCGAGCGTAGATCACGGCGGAGATCTCGACATGTATCAAGGATATGCCGATTAATTAGCCAATCATGAGATTTCTTACTTCATTTAGAACCGTATCAAGAGTAGGACTCCCCTACTATATAAAGGGAGTTTGATCATTTGTAAAGGGCAACACATTTACGTAACATAAAGCAATACACCATTTTTTTCTAGATTTCATTATCTTGTTAGTCTGTTCTTTATAAGTTGAAACTTCTCTTGGTCCAGGGGTGATCGAACTCGAGGGCCAAGTCTATTCGATTCGTTTGGTTTGTATTTATTTCTTTTATCGTCAATTTCAATATTAATATATTCTCTTAATTTGTACCAAATTATATCATGTATCCTTAAAATCGCGTATAAATTCAATTGCTATCAGTTTTTAGGGTAAACAGTTTGGCGACCACCGTGGGGCTAAGGATAATAGTGATTTCCTGGTACTAACTTTCGTAACACACACTATTTTACACTTGTTCTTATGAGTATCTTTGATTCCACGATCAAAATGTCGAACTCTCAAGCACCACCGTACACATGGACAACGACATCGGTCATCATGACGAGAATGACAACATAGCACCAGGGAAAGATGTACCTCCAGTTGGCCTGGATGGAGCTCTGGCTGTGGATCCAATCGGCGTCAGCTTGCATGTAGCCCTCAATGAAAATTTGGTCATCGATCCTGATAGTAGCATCCGTAGGGATGCTCGATCGGTCTCTCAGAGCACACATGGCGGAAAATATGGCGGGATCAGCCTTTGGGTGATCTTTGAGATGTTGCAGGCTCAACAAGCTATGATAGCCCAGCTCCAAAACCAGAATCATGCACCAAGCAGGATTGAGCGTGAGCCGTCCCAGAAGTTGTTCACAGGGTCAAATCAGTGTCAAGGAAATCGAACGGGAATGAATCGGAAGTCAATCCCCCAATCATGAAGATGCTCGAGGAACTAACGAAACGAGTTGAGTCAGGGAAAGAAGATCGAAGCAAACGAAAAGAAGGTGGAAACTTATAACTCTAGGGTTGATCAAATCCCAGGGGCACCACCAATATTGAAGGGTTTGGATTCCAAAAAGTTCATACAAAAGCCCTTCCCCCAAGCGCGGCTCCCAAGCCGATCACCAAGAAGTTCTGCATGCCCGAGATTCCTAAGTACAATGTAACAACCGATCCAAACGAGCATGTCACCTCTTACACATGTGAAATTAAAAGGAATGATCTAGAGGACGACGAGATCGAATCAGTGTCACTAAAGAAATTCGGGGAGACCCTGTGAAAGGGATCTATGATATGTTACCACAATTTACCACCTAACTCTATTGATTATTTTGCTATTCTTGCAGATTCTTTTTTAAAGTCACACGCCGGAGCCATCAAAGTCGAGACTAGGAAGTCGGTACCTTTTCAAGGTAAGAATGAAAGATAACGAGATGCTCAGAGAGTTTGTGTCTCGGTTCCAAATGGAATGAATGGATCTACCACTAGTCGCCGATGATTGGGCCGTTCAAGATTTCACTCAAGGACTCAATGTATGAAGTTCAGTGGCTTCAAAGAAGTTGAAGGAGAACTTGACAGAATACTCGGTTGTTACCTAGGCCGATGTACATAATCGGTATCAATCAAATATTAGAGTCGAAGACGACCAGCTAGGGGCTCTTTCCGGGTCCATTTATCCTATCATGACCGTTGACATAATCAAGAGGGACATTGATCGAGAACCAAGGTCGAACAGGGAACGATACCAACCGTATAATGCAGATCATAGGAGCAACGAATCTGGGCGAAACCCTATAAGAAGTGAAAGGATAAATGACTGAGGCTAGAGCTCTCGAGGGCTCATGAGCAAGAATGGCTTCGACAGGCATACCAGACCTAAAGAAGCACCATGATTGTCAGAATATAACTTCAATATTGACGTGGCTGCCATCGTATCGGCCATCGGACGCATCAAAGATACTAAATGGCCTTGACCTTTGCAGACCGGTCCAGCCCAGATAAATCCCAACCAAATGTGCAAATATCATGGCACCTATGGCCACAGAATGGAAGATTGTAGACAGTTAAGAGAAGAAGTAGTATGTTTATTCAATGATGGGCACCTGCGGTAGTTTCTGAGTGATCGAGCCAAGAATCATTTCAGAAACAGAGATTCCAACAAACAAAACGAGCAAAAAGAACCTCAACACATCATTAACATAATTGTCTAAGGGGTCGATGTTCCCCAAGGGCCAATGTTAAAATGCACCAAGGTGTCGATCACAAGGGAGATACGAAGTCAGGATTACGTACTAGAAGGGACCTTGTCCTTCAACGACGAGGACGCAGAAGGAATCATGCAGCTCCATAACGATGCACCGGTAATATCTGTACTAATGAATAAGACTCAAGTTAAACATGTGTTAATTGATCCAGGTAGTTCGGCCAACATCATTCGATCAAGGGTCGTAGATCAGCTCGGGCTACAAGACCAAGTTGTGCCTGCAGCCCGAGTGCTAAACGGATTCAACATGGCTTGTCAAACTACTATGGGGGAAATAACTTTGCCAATGAACGTAGTCGGGACCATCCAGGAGACCAAGTTCCATGTGATCGAGGGGGATATGAGGTATAACGCCCTATTCGGGAGACCATGGATCCAACAACATGAGGTCAGTGCCCTCGACCTTTCAACAAGTTCTAAAATTCCCCACACCAAATGGAATCAAAACAATCTACGGGGAGCAACCCGTCGCAAAGGAAATTTTTGTCGTTGACGAAGTGATTCCAATATCGACACTCTCATCGACAAAGGGGTCAAATTCGAACAGAAAATAGGAAGCCAAATAGCAATCACAGATGCCAGCCTCGACCCAACTAGAGAAGCATGGGATTGACGAAGATGATGATTATGGGGTCCCTCAATCCTTCATAGTCCCCGATGACTCCGCCGTTACCAAATCAATGGTCGAAGAGATGTAGCAAGTCATACTAATCGAGCATCTGCCCGAACGAAATAGATCCCACCGAAAGTCACCGCCCATAAACTAAGCTTGGACCCGAAGTTCCATCCGGTGAAGCAGAAAAGAAGACCCCAGTTCGAGATCAAGCATGCCTTCATCAAAGACGAGGTAACTAAGCTTCTTAAAATAGGGTCCATCCTGGAAGTAAAATACCCTGAATGGCTAGCAAATGTAGTACTAGTCCCTAAGAAAGGGAACAAACTAAGAATGTTTGTAGATTACAAGGATCTCAATAAAGCATTCCCCTAGTATTCCTTTCTTTTTCCTAATATTGATCGCATGATCAATGCTATGGCCGGCCATGAGATCCTCAGTTTTATCGATGCCTATTCCGGGTACAACCAAATACAAATAAACTCGGATGTCAGGAAAAGACCTCGTTCATCACTAAATATGGTACCTACTGATATAACGTAATGCCATTTGGATTAAAAAGGGTGCCACTTACTAACGCCTAGTAAACTGGATGTTCGAAGAACAAATAGGGAAATCTATGGAAGTTTACATTGATGATATGTTAGTTAAGCCCCTACGAGAAAAAGACCGTTTGAAGAATTTGCAGGAAACCTTCAGTATATTGAGGAAATACAACATGAAGTTGAACCCGGAAAAATGCGCGTTTGGGGTCGGGTCATGCAAATTTCTCGGATCACGGTATCCAACCGAGGGATAGAGATCAACCCCGACAAGATCAAACATATCGAGGGCATCACGGTAGTAGACAACGTAAAGGTTGTGTAGAGGTTAGCCCAGCGCAAAGTGGCCCTGTGGAGATTCATCTTGAGGTCCTCCGATAAGAGCCATCGATTTTTCTTGTTGCTGAAAAAGAAAAATAACTTCACATGGACTCTGGGATGCCAACGGGCCTTGGAAGAGCTCAAATGATACCTATCGAGCCTATTGCTTCTTCACACGTCGAGGGTAGACGAACAATTGTACTTATATTTGGAAGTATCAGAGATAGCGGTAAGTGGAGTCCTAGTCCGGGAAGAACAAGCTACACAATTTCTGATTTATTATGTTAGCCAGACCTTGGGCAAGGCCAAAATTAGATATCCCCACTTAGAAATATTGACGCTCTCCTTGATAAGCGCGTCTAGGAAACTAAAATCGTACTTTCAATGTCACACCATATATGTTGTAACAACTTATCCGTTGTGAAATAAAATGCATAAACCCAAGATTATAGGATAGTTGGCCAACTGGGCCGTAGAAATCAGCGAGTAAAATATTAAATATCAACCCTGAACTTCCATTAAGTCTCAAATTATGGAAAACTTCGTGACTGACTTCACACCGCCCTAATACCTGAGGTCGAAAGAGAGTTGCTGGTAAACTCGGGTACGGCCTCGAGAATCTGGACCCTCTTTATAGATGGTGCATCGAACGCAAAGGGGTCCGAACTCGGCATCGTACTAAAACCACCCACAGGCAACGTGGTTAGACAATCTATTAGAACTGTGAAATTGACTAACAACGAGGCTAAATATAAGGCCATAATTGCAGGTCTTGAACTAGCCAAAGGCTTGGGGGCGGAGGTGATCGAAGCCAAATGCAACTCCCTCCTTATGGTGAATTAGGTTAACGGAACCTTCGAAGTTAGAGAAGAACGAATGCAAAAATACCTAGATAAGTTACAAGTAACTTTGCATCAATTTAAGAAATGGACTTTGCATCACGTTCCTCGAGAACAAAATAGTGAGGTTGATTCCCTCGCAAACTTAGGGTCATCGGTCGAGGACAACGAGCTCAACTCGGGGGCCGTTGTGCAACTTATGAGATCAATAGTCGAAGAAGGCCACACCAAGATAAACTCCACAATCTTAACCTATGATTAGAAAAATAAATACATAGAATATTTGAAGACCGAAAAACTTCCCTCAGATCCAAAAGAGTCGAGGGCCCTGCGCACGAAGGCAGCACGATTCACCTTGTCCAAAGATAGAACCTTATTCAGAAAGATGTTCGATGGTCCACTAGAAATATGTCTAGGACCGAGAGATACCGAGTATGTTCTGAGGGAAGTTCACGAGGGCACTTGCGGAAATCATTCTGGTGCCCAAGCATTGGTTCAAAGGTAATCAGAGCCGGCTATAACTAGATCGACATGGAAAAAGATGCGTAGGATTTTGTTAAAAAATGTGACAAATGCCAAAGACATGCACCGATGATTCACCAACCCGAGGAACAATTCCATTCGGTCTTGTCACCATGCCATTCATGAAGCAGGGAATGGACATCGTTGGACCTCTTCCATGGGCACCAGGACTACGAGAAGGTTAGGGAGAAGGAAGTCATCGACTTCATTTGGTACCACATCATATGTCGGTCTGGGATGCCATCCATAATTGTGTGTGACAACGGGAAATAGTTTATCGGCAGTAAAGTAACAAAATTTCTCAAAGACCATAAGATCAAAAGAATCCTATCAACACCTTATCATCCTAGCGGGAACGGGCAAGCCAAATCGACCAACAAAACCATCATCCAAAATATTAACAAGAGGCTAACTGACGCCAAAGGAAAGTGGAAGGAAATTCTGTCCTAAGTTCTTTGGGCATACCGCACAACCTCAAAATCCAGTACCGGGGCTACCACATACTCATTGGTTTATGGAGCCGAAGCTCTAATACCAGTAGAAGTCGGAGATCCGAGTATCAGTGTCACGACCCAAATTTCCCTTCGTTGGGTATCGTGATGGCACCTAGTCATAGAGACTAGGTAAGCCTAAAATTTCCACTGAACAACAACGATAATAAAGGAATTTAAAAAAATTTCGAAATAAGGATTCTTGACAGAGTTTACAATTTCCCAAAACCCTGTAAGTACAAGTCATAAGCTCTGCGAAATCTTTCTATCAATCTAAGTACAACTGCCTAGGAATAAGTAAGTACAATTGAATAGAAATAAAATAGGAAGGTGACTCCGAAGCCTGCGAACGCAGCAGCAGGTACCTTGAGTCTCCTCAGCAACAATCTGCGCAGCTACCAACAACCATAACCTAAAGCTGCACACAAAAATGTACAGAAGTGTAGTATGAGCACACCACAGCGGTGCCCAGTAAGTATCAAGACTAACCTCGGTGAAGTAGTGACGAGGACTAGTCAAGATACCACCGGTCTAATAAGTAAAAAGGCATAAATGTATAAAAGACTGAAACATAATATCTATCTAAAGATTTTTGAATATAATTAATGATATGATCGAATAATACGGAAGGAAATTCAATAATTACGATCAACGGACAGCATAATAGAAATACGCAAAGAGAATGGAAAGAATGCAATCCAAATGGTGAGAATCACAATCCAATAAAAACACTAGCAACTCAGCATTGCATCAATTTATCTACGTCAGGTCTTAGCCAAATAAACTCAATAAAAATGGTCAACCTTCTAGTGAAAATCTTTAAATCGTGAGTTTATTTTGAAAACTTTAAAGATATAATCATTTCGGAATAGAGAAATTTTTTCTTTGAAACATACTTTTTCTGAATGTATATTTATATATTTTTATCAAGAGAAATCTCAACAACATAGTCTCTTCAAAATACGTGGTGTTCAAATATACTTTTCCAAATGTTGCTCTTTCAAATATCATCAAAATTCGTGATGTTCAAATTATATTTTCTCAAGTACTGCTCTTTCAAATATCATCAAAATACGTGATGTTCAAAATATATTTTCCCAAGTACTGCTCTTTCAAATATCATCAAAATACGTGATGTTCACAATATATTTTCCCAAATACTGTTCTTTCAAATATCATCAAAATACGTGATGTTCAAAATATATTTTCTCAAGTACTGCTCTTTCAAATATCATTATTCTGCAAGACAAATGCCTTTCAAATATACTTTCGAAAAAGAAGTCCTTTAGACATAACTTTTCCTGGAGATAATTGCTTTTCAGCTATACTTTTCAATATATATATATATATATATATATATATATTTATGTCTTTCGATCCAAATCACCTCAATCATTAAACTACCGGAAGTCGCTCAGAATTTGTCATGCAATGCAGTACAGGAGGAAAGCTCTCAGATCTCTGTCCGAAGTCCCAATTTAAATATGCGATGCAGTACAGGGGGAAAGCTCCCAGATCTCTGTCCATAGTCCCAATTTAAATATGCAGTGCAGTACAGGAGGAAAGCTCCCGGATCTCTATTCGTAGCCCCAATTTAAATATGCAATGCAGCCACTGAGGAAAACAACCAGAATGCAACAGAAACAACATATATTGCCACAACCGGCGCGAAAGCAAACAAGGTCGAATACAAAGTGCGATGAGCAAATCAATACAAAGACTTAGATCACAAAAGTGGTAACAACTCGCTCATAAGAAGTAGCCACTGAGAGGAATGCCAATCACAAAGAGAGAACAGCATAACGAGGGGAAAACAAGACAAATGTAGCAGCGATTCTATACATTCAAGTTCGCAACCAAGAAACTAAATCATCCCGACAAGGGAATCAGCTATAACCAATCTCACTTAGACAATTAGCTTCACCGAATAAACTCAGTTTGAATAATGCTCAGTAAATAGGCAGCATATGAAGGAAAATATAGCATAATGGTAGGAAAAACAAAGTCCTCATTTAAGTCAAATAAGATCATATAAGAAACAAGGAATGCTAGGCAAGTACTTCTAACTTGAACAGAAGGAGATGAGATTAGGAATCAGGAATTCAGATATAACAAGTTCAATTCATATACGGGGAACATAAGGACCCAAGACTCCCTAAAGGGTAATCTATTTGCAAATAAGTTCGAGTACACACTCGTCACCTCGCGTACGGACTACAATCAACATAGAAGACTCAATCCTAAGGGGTTGTTCCCCCACACAAGGTGAGGCAAGATACTTACCTTGACTGCACTAATCAACTCAATACCATGCTCTTGCCACGAGTACTCAACTTCGGGTGGCCCAAATCTAGAAAATTCGATTGCATAGAGTAAATATCATCACAAGGAAACAAAATAATTAATAAGTCAGAAGTTAATACGCGAAATTAGAAAATTCGTCCAAAAAGTTCCCTGGGCCAACGTCTCGAAATCGGGTACAAATTATATTTTCCGAACACCCATTCACTCACTAGTCTAAACATATCAGAATCTCTCAAATCGGAGGTCAAAAACCCAATCAAAACTCAATAATTTTGTCTATGAAGTTTATCCCATTTTCTACCCAAACTTTTCGAAATTAAAGGTTGGATTTAAGATTGGAAACATGGAAATTGGTCTATAATGGATAGAAATCACTTACCCAAATTACCCAGGTGCAAAAGCCTCCAAAAATTGCCTCTCCCGAGCTCCCCAATTTGAAAATGGTGAAAATAACATAAACCCTCGGTTCTGCCCCTTTTCTGCCAAGCAATTCCGCACCTGCGCCCCTGGGACCGCACCTGCGCCCCTGGGACCACACCTGCGGTCCCACACCTGCAGAACTATCATTGCAGGTGCGAAAACCCACTAAAAAGTCTAGGGTCGCACCTGTATTCAAATTGCCGCACCTGCGGAAGACTAACCGCACCTGCGAACTCCTCGCCGCACCTGCGTGTCCGCACCTGCGGAAGGTCCGTCGCAGGTGCGAGACACCAGAACCANACCACACCCACAAGTCATATAACCTCACACGGACTCGCTCGAGGTTTCAAACCACATAAAACAACACTAACACGATGAATTAAACTAAAAATCCATGAAAATTCTTCAAACTTCTATAAACATTTAAGTTTTGCATTTAAGGTCCGAATCACATCAAATTAAGTCCGTTTCTTACGAAATTTCACAGATAACACATATAAATCATATCGAACCTGTACCGGGTTTCGGAATCATAATGCGGGCTCGATATCACAGGTTTCACCTCAAAATTTTTTTCGAAAATCTTTATATTTTTTAGAAAATAATTTTCTTTAAAAATTCATTTCTCGGGCTTGGGACCTCGAAATTTGATTCCGGGCATACGTCCAAGTCCCATATTTTTCTACGGACCCTCCGGGACGATCAAATTACGGGTCCGGGTCCGGCTTTGTTTACCAAAAATGTTGACCGAAGTCAAATTTATTAAAATTTCAAATACAACATTTTTAATTTTTTTTAATTTTTCACATAAAGGCTCCCCGGCTACACGCCCGGGATGCGGACGCAAATCGAGGTAATATAGAAGGAGGTTTTCACGACCTCGAGGCATAGAATTAGATAGAATATACGAGATGACCATTTTGAGTCATCACAATCAGGTTCCGATATGCAACAAGGGAATCAAATGACAAGGCCACTAATACGAGCCTGGAACTATTGGATGAAATGCGTGAAGCCGCCCTCGTTCGATTAGCGGCCCAAAAAATAACGGATCGAGAGATACTACAATCGAAGAGCCAATCTTTGATATTTTAATGTCGGGGACTTAGTTCAAAAGAAAGTCACCCTCAACACCCGAAATTCGAACGAAGGGAAATTGGTTCTGAATTAGAAAGGATCGTACCAGATTCCCGAGGTCACCGGGAAAGGGTCCTACAAGCTCGGAAC
Source organism: Nicotiana paniculata (assembly GCA_005239505.1). Taxonomy (NCBI): domain Eukaryota; kingdom Viridiplantae; phylum Streptophyta; class Magnoliopsida; order Solanales; family Solanaceae; genus Nicotiana; species Nicotiana paniculata. The sequence goes on along the minus strand of ML312774.1, from coordinate 69,561 downwards.
GATGAATGGGGAGCAACTACCGAGCAATTGGAATATATCTCACCTAAAACGGTATTACTTCTAAGTTACTACCACATTTTATTTCCTTTTTATTTCAGACTAACACTCACAAGTGATCAACGAGAAGCGGCACGAAGTCTTTAGGTTTGAAAGCACATGTTGCACTTGTTTTCCCTTAGACCGATTTTGTCCCAAATGGGTTTTTCTGAAAGGTTTTTAACAAGGCAACAATGGATCGTGCTAACTTAGAATCAAGCCCGATTACGAATCGGCACCGAAGATCAATTCAACAATATCGAAGGTTCCTTTTCAATCAACCTCGAATATTGGGGAGCTACCCTCGGATATGCATTACGTTAGGATATCAACTTTAGCGAGGAAACTACTTCATAAAGGAAGGGTTTTGATAGAGAGGATTTATTGTAAGGGCCAAACAGTCAAAACGAACCGTGCCCAGGTAGATTGCTCGATCCCTGACATAAAACATGTACGCATGTATGACTATTTTGATCAAGAATAAAGAGAATTATTTTCCTTGCAATCATCTTACGTTTCAAAAAATTTCCTCTTTGCATCCCTTAAAGAGTTTCGTACTTCCGAAAATAACGAGCCTAAGGGCAATACATAATCGAAAAATGAACGACCACTCCCTCACTCGGGGAATACCGTCCGAAAAACTCAAACAACCTAAGTCACCGAGCCTTGGGTCAAAAGACATATTAGGCAACTCCTCGGTTTCTAAAGTCCACGGCCACCCCACTCGGGGACTATTATCTTGGGCAAGCCCGGATAACTCGAGAAAACAAGGCCAATGGGAAGCTCCTGAACTAAAAGGATACCGCCAAATTAATATGGCTCGGAGACGTCCGAAACCCTTAACAAAAACTAGGCCTTCGAAAAAGAAAAAATTTCACAATCAGTTCTAAAGGCTGCCCTTAGCAAAGTCATAAACTTAGGATATTTTCGGGGAAAAATCTTCGGTAACATTGAACCCCAACAATGCCTTAACCCAGAAAGGCAATAAAGGTAAGGTTTCTTCGAACCCTCGAACACAACCTTATTATTTCATGCTAAGGCATTTCGACCTTTGACAATAAAAGTAATAAAGCAGTGGAAAAGTTTGAGAGCCGAAAGGGCAACCTTATTATTTCATGCAAAAGCATTTCGACCTTTGTGAATAAAAGTAATAAAGAAAAGGAAAAGTTTGATATATATATATATATATAAAATATTTTTTACAACAGGCCAAAAACGGCCTCAAAAATATGCAAAATAAAACAAAAAATATAAAGGCCTAATTGACCTGGTTTTCATCGGAGGCAACATCTCTGTCCTCGGGATCTTCCCTGTCTTCAGATTCATTTAATCTCTCGGCATCTTCCTCGAAAAAGGCCAGCTTCCGGGCCCTCGCTTCCTCTTCTTTGGTATTCTCGATCTCGACTAGAATATCGAAGCCCTGAGCATGAACTCCCTCGAGGGCTTCCCTTCGAGCTTGCCATCTTGCATGATCCACCATGCTCTTAGCCTGTGCCCAAATGGCTTCGGCATCGACCTTGCATTGGACCACTTTAGCATCGCCTTTGGTGTTGGCCACGGCCATCTCAAATCTGACCACTTTGAGTTCATTGGCCAAATTTTCCTTATCAGAAATAGCCAAGTCCAGTTGAGATTCAAGCTCCTCAATTTTCTTGACCTGCACCGAGGCCTTCTCTTTTGCAGCCTGGAGCTGGGTCTCGGCCGACTCCAGTTGTTCTTGCACGATTTCCTTTTTCGAGGCTAAGATGTCCATATTCTTCTTGTACTCTTCAGCCTTGACTTGTATCACATCTTTCTGTGTCTTGAGCTGCCCGATCTGTACAAGCCTCTACCGGACCTGCAGGATCAGATCGTTAGTTACTATCTACAATTCGTCTTCACTATTGTGAAGCACTCGAAATACCTGCTCGGCCATCTTGATATGCTCACTCTGAGCCGCTTCTAAATCGGCCCGGAGCTTCTCACTCAGAAGCATGTATCCCCCTTCTCCGTGAGTTCTCGGACCTCAGCCTCATGCTCTTCCTAGATTCTGAAAAAAGCCTTATGATGCAACACCGAAGCATGCAAGCAAAAAGAAAGATATTAGAATTATTTACAACTTCAAGTTTAAAATAAATAATGAAGTGACCCTCGAACTTACCCGATTCAAATCATGTTGGGCCTCGTTAAATAGGCAAGGTGCCTTCACCGCATTTATCACGGCCTGGTCTTCCTCGTCACCAAACATCTAAGGTATCTAGCAACCCCTACGGGGGCAGAGAAGACCCGGACATCCTTTGGGACAGAAAAAGTTATCGACCACCAACGGTCGGGGTTAACACTTGGGGCCGGGAATTGATCCACCAGTTTTGGGCTTGATGAAGACACGGTAGCTCCCGATAATGGTACCTTATTTGACACCGGTAAGTCATCCAAACCGGTAGCATTCTCTGAAGTTGTAGAGTCCAGGCCATCAAAAATGTTATTGAAAGGATCAGCTGCTCCTTGTGCCCCTTCGCCGAGTTTACCCTTAAACGCTTGAGCCTCGTTGATCATAGAATCCGTAAATGAGGGCGACCCAGAAATGTCAATCACCCCAGGCACCTCTTTAGGTACGTTATCTTCTGATCTGGACGTACCAGTCACATTTTCTTTTTCGAACTCACTGGCTCGGGCCAAATCAATCCCGACCCTCTCGGGGATTTCAGCCACTGTCTCTTCTACAGCCTCCATGGCTCGAGACATCTCGGAGCCGCGTCTTACTCAAACCACCAGCTCAGAATTATCTTCTTCCCCGGAGTCATCCCTCAACCGATTGAGTGATTCCGATGAGAGTTCACGGGCCCCAACATTTTTGGTCTTATGCGCCAGCCGCTCCCTCGGTCTCTTCTTTTCAGAGTCGGGGGGAAACGTGGCTTTTATTTTCCACTTCTCTTTGACCTATTTTGGAGCGGGGATCAGCGTATATATCATCATCAGCTGATGGAGGCCTCATCTCGACGTCTTTTGGTAAACCTGCGAAATAAGAACATAACAAATCAGGGAATGATGATAAAAAGAAATGGTATCAGATGTACCAGGGAAAATCTCTTACCATGATTGAGATCATCCCATCGACCCTTAGATAATTCCATCCAAGCCCGCTCGGAATACGGCCTTTGTGACACAAGGCCCTCGACCCATTCCTTAAGTTCAGGAACTGCGTCCGGCGTCTGGGTCACATCTGCGACCCCAAAATATCAATGAAGAAAGAGATAAGAGGGAAAACAATGGGATTGAACCTTCAAAATGAAGCACTACTTACGTTTCATGTTCCATTTCTCAGGAAATGGCATTTCTTCAACAGGGATCAGGTCCGAAGTCTTTACTCGAACAAATCGTCCCATCCAACCTCGGTCCCAAGCTTCGTCTGTGCTTGAGAACAGAGCCATACTGGCCTCGCGAGCAAGCTTGATCAGCCCCCCTCGGTAGAGTCGGGGACTGTAGAGGATCATAAGGTGATCGAGGGTAAAGGGACATCCCTTGATTTTGCTTACAAAAAATTGGAAGAGAATCACTATTCTCTAGAATGAGGGGTGGATCTCGCCAACAGTCACATCATACCTCTTGCAAAAGGCAATGATGATAGGTTCTAAGGGACCCAACATGAAGGAATAAGTTTAAACACTTAGAAAACCCTCCACGTGGGTAGTGATCGATTCCTCGACGAAGGAACTACCACATGCTTATTGACCTAGTTGCAGTCCTCTTTAACCTTGGTGAGGAGATCCTCAGTGATTGTGCATATGTATCTCGAGACCGGCTCACATCGGCCCAACACCAAGGAGGTCTTTTCAACCATAAAATTGGCAATAATAGGGCACCCTGCCGAAACGAATTCCTCAAGGTGAGGTTCTGCCACATCCCCGCCGCCAGCGGGCCGTGATGAAGAAGTGGCCTTCTTTTGCGGTACGGTCTTAGAAGTTTTCGCCATTGAAAAACAGAAAGAAAATTAAGATGGTATGCGGTTTGATGAAAGTTCAAATAATTTGGGTGCAAGAGTTGCAAAGCAAAGGGATTTTTGAAGGAAAAACAAGAATAGGAAGAGCTTTGAGTGTAAAGTTTGAATTAGGATACTCATAGCTTGCTAGTGACGGTTCAGAACTGGTAGTGGCCGACGGGACGCTTTGATATCCATTTGTCACTTGCGTCATAGTCGGGTTCATCGCTTACGTCATGGCCCATCGAGACGGGATTCAAAAATTCATATCGTTTCTCGTCATCTTCTCTTCGAGAAACGAGGGGACTATCTGTATACGGTCATAACTAGGCTCGCCCCTTGCTTAACTAATCGAGACTGGAATATGAAAGATTGAGGTCCGACCTCGAGTCATATCGAACCGAGGTGTGAAGTTATATCGCTAAGCTCGAGAACCCGGGACCAAACAAAATAGAGATAAGGCGAGATCGAGGAAAATTTGCTGAGCTGGATAACAGAAAGACTAAATATCCGCGATCGAGCATAGATCATGGCGGAGATCTCGGCATGTATCAAGGATAGGCCCGATTAATTAGCCAATCATGAGATTTCTTACATCATTTAAAAAATGTATCAAGAGTAGGATTCCCCTACTATATAAAGGGGTCTGATCATTTGTAAAAAGCAACATATTTACGCAACATAAAGCAATACACTATCTTTTTCTAGCTTTCATTATCTTGTTGCTCTGTTCTTATATCGGTTGAAACTTCTCTTGGTTCAAAGGTGATCGAACTCGAGGGCCAAAGCTATTCGATTCGTTTGGTTTGCATTTATTTCTTTTATCGTCAATTTCAATATTAATATATTCTCTTAATTTGTGCCAATTTATATCACTTATCCTTAAAACCGCGTATAAATTCAATTGTTATCTGTTTTTAAGATAAACAACACTGTAATTTTTCGGCGAAGGATGGTCAATTGATGATATCTTTCTTTTTCATACCCTTCACAGTATCTTTTTTGATACTCTATCTTATTCTTTTTCTAGGTCAATAAACATTGTGTATAAATATTTCTTAGCAAAAATACAATCGTTCTTGTAAAATCAAGTTGGTTCTCTGTTACTCTTCTAGTACTAGTATTCCTAAGTCTATACTCTAGCATTTTTTGAAAGTTACATCACTTGACACAAAAATTTAATGACACAAGAGTTCCTACAAGTTTTAATACCGATCCTTCTATTTCCATTATATTGTAATCAAAGTGTTCTTTCTTCATTGATTGGATATTCTATCACGTCATAAATAACGAAATATTGGAAAATAATGTTCAAAGGAATTTTACAAAATCGAACTCTGGGCTTAAATCCATGTTGATAGAAACTGGAGTGAGCTCAATCTCACAAAAGTTCAAACACATATACAAGCTGATTCATAGCATGTTTGTCCAAACTTCTAATATCAACTTATTTCAAAAAAGAAAAATTGTTGGTGAGATATAATTTATATTTGATTAATCAATTTATAAATATTTTTGAACGATGATTATTATTTGATGAAAGTTTTAAAGATTACTTCTAAATATATTTTATCAAAAATAACTATAATAATTTTTATTTCTACTCAAAAGCACTATTTTTCTTCTAAGTGCTTGGTAAAACACATTAACTTGAAAAAATCACTTTTGGCCCAAAAAAACATTTGGCCAAAAAGACTATCAATTTGAAAGCTTTTCATATGAGTAACTCTAGAGTCGAAACCTAACTGAATCGATCTGGTTAATATTACTGTAAGGAGTCGTTGGGCTTCAAAATAAACTAGTACTCGTACCGGTGCATGTGCGCTCAGTATTAAAAATGTTTATTAGCATATTACTTTATTTAAATTTTTGTATGTTACTATATTTTTATAATATAATAAAAGATACTTATTTGTTTATTTTATATTTTATTTTATTATTCTCAATAATATTTTCTGAATAAATAAAAATTTTCTTTTTAAAAAGAAAAAGAAAAATTTAAAAAAACAAAGAAATTTTAAATTGGTAGTTTTTTATTTTTTATAATTTTAGTTTTTTATTTAAAATAATTTAAAAACTCCAACTTGAAACTACTCTCTAATTTGCAAGGACCGTTTTTTAATTTTTGTTTTTTATTATAAAATATTTTATTTTAGTATTGTATAGATATTTAAATTCAAAAATAATAGCCAATAACTATTTATTAACTAAATAACTAATCATTAGCTATTTATTCCATGTCGCTTTTTTCTAAGCTGTCACACGACTTAAGGAGAGGGTTTTTTTTCTCTCATTTTAATAATATACTCTATCCGGTCCAAAATAAGTGATTTTTTGGATGTTTTCACACAGATTAAGAAATTCACCTTTTAGCATTAATTGGCAATAAAATTGACCACATTAACCTTTACTATCCCACATAAACACTCCCAACACATATTCCAATACTATTTACACCAAGGACAATGTAGGGAAAAATAATTAATTCATTCTTGAAATCTGGAAAAATCACTTATTTTGGACCACAAAAAAAGGCCAAAAAATTACTTATTTTGGACCAGATGGAGTATAGATTATGGTGGAATTAATTATACTGGAATTCGTTTTGCCTTATTTTAAGTGACATTATTTCCTCTTTTCCTAAAAAATCATGATGTACTTTTATATTAAAGTTTAAGGTTACCCCCTTCCGTCCATTTTAAATAATTTTTTTTTGACTTTTTTCACGCATATTAAGGAATTCACTTTTTAGTATTAACTAAAAGTAAAATTGATCATATTAACCTTAGTTTGCTCACTGAAAATATAACGAACTATTCTTAAGCTCTTTACTACAAAGACAACTTTGAAAAAAAAAAGTTAATTCTTTCTTGATATCTAAAAAATCAAATAATGTGGATCACAAAAACAATGCCAAAAAATGACTTAAAGTGAACCGTAGAGAGTATTAATTATCGTTAATGATATAATTTATAATTATAAAAATATTCCTTATTTAGATCAGTCACATCATTACATAAACGGACAAAGTATATTAGATCCCTTGTTTTTTGATACCTCGTCACTAAATTGCTTTTTCTATTTCTTTTAATGTGATTGACTATTTCTCCACGGATTAACTTATAGACCTTATCCCTTTTATATAAATAAATTCCCACGTGCTTACATGTTTTTGTGGGAAGGACAAGTTGCTTAGACGACATGACTGGTGACTGGTCCCCACCAATTGCAAATTGTTATCCACACCTAATTTCTCGTCATAAAATTCGTCACTTCTCCAGATAAATCGGCTTTTCTTCTCATTCTTTAGACCGCCTTATCTCTCTTCCATTTTCTCCTAATCAGATTGTTATTACTATTATTTTATTTTTTAATTTATTATCACTATTAATTTTTTTTTTTTTACTTTAGTTATCTTCAATTTTATCAGTATAGCTGTGGTTATTCCAGTTTTAAATTTTACGTTTTACTGCAAATTAAGCAACTACTCTTAAATACTGGTAGTAATATCATTTTAATTTATGTATTTTACTTCTTTTAATTTATTAAAAATATATTATTTTTCATATTTGTTAAATTTTTAATTAATATTCTTATTAATTTTTAATGATACATTTAAAATCACAATATATTTTTGATATGGTGTGCACAAATTTAATTTAATTAAAAGACTCAAAAGTCTGTTTTATATTGTTGAACGTCGTGTCCAATCAAATTAAGAAATATAAAATAAAACTGACCAAAAGTAGGATTTATATTCTTTTCGAGTTTTTTTCTTCATCTATTCAAGTTTTGCTTTTGTTTTTGCTTTTGTTTTTATTTTTGTTACAATTACATTAATGTATTTGACTTACTTTTAATTATGATGATATTGTTACAATAAAAAAATTTTATTTCTTCAATATCGACACCCTTTGTGTGAAATTATGCGTACAACACTACAATTAAAAGAGTATGTCAGCAAAGGTGAAGTAACAATTTTTGAAATTAAAGATTTTATAAAAAAAAATTATAATTTAAAACAGATTAAAATGAATAGTGTTTACCCTCAAAATCGGATAAGAATTAAATTTGTATGTGGTTATAAGGTTACGTGGATTAACTTGACACAAAGCGATGAATTGAATTGCAATTGAAATAAACAGTGATAAAATAAATTCAAACCACACGAATTGAACACTTACAGCCTTGAGAGGTTAGCCGCCCTTGAATTGGATGAACTACGATCGATATCAAGACACAGATAAAATAAGAGTTTAATGAAAAATATAATATATTGATTGCGAATGCGTGTTACAATATCTTTTACAAGTGATCAGACCCTCTTTATATAGCAGGAGAGTCCTACTTTAGGTACAATTCTATAAAAGGTAAAAATCTCCTGATTACTAATTTATCGGTTCCTTATTTAGACGTGTCGAGATTCCCACCGCAAGATCCGAGCAATTACGGATATTTCGGCTTTCTGTTATTTCGGCCTTCAATGGGTTACGCTGACAACGTTACCTCGAGCTCGTTGAGAGTCAGGGTTGATTCCGAGATCACGGAATCAATATTCTCGAGGACGGATATTCTGATCTCGGATTCCGATTCGGTAGGACCGGGGGTCGATCTTCGGTTCCTTATGTTCCGAGCCTGATCTACCATGTCGTAGAAGAACCCGGTTTATACCATATACAGATAATCCGCTCGTTCTTCGGAGAGTAGACGACGAGAAACGACATGAGCTCCGGATTCTTACCTCGATATCATGCACCAGAAATGACAAAATAAATGAAACGTCGTGTCAGTTAAGTCTTAATGGCATTAACTACTTGTCAGTTTCCGGTCGGCTATTTCGTGGATGCGAACCATCATTTGAAAACTATAAGTCTCCCCTTCTTCATTCATTCAAACTTTACATTCAAACCTTTTATCCTTGCTCTATAGAAATTACCCTATTTTCTTGCACTTTGTTTTCTGATTTCTTGAAATCATTTGTGAGAACTTTGTTTGTTTCCACCCCAAATCATTAAGCATACTGCTATAACTTCCTCTTTTTCTCTTGTTTCCCTCTATTTTGTAAGAAATGGTGAAGACCTCAAGAACTGTTCCCCAAAAGGAAACTACTTCTGCATCACGGTCGGCCGCCGAGACCGTCCCACGTACCGCCGTTGAGGAACAAGCAGCTGAACCCCTTCTCAGCATGTTCATCCCTAGTGGGTGCTCGGTAACCCCGCCGATTTTAAGGTTGAAAAACCTTCATCCGTACCGAGCAGGTGTGAGAAGGTCTCAAGTACATTTGCTCAATAACTGAAGATATTCTCCCCGCGTTAAAAAGGGATTGCAACTGGGTTAACAAGGACGTGGTGGTTCCCGGGCCCGATGAATATATCACCACCCACGCCGAGGGATACTTAAGTATTTACACTTATCCCTTTACGTTGGACTTGTTGGACCCGGTCATCATCGACTTCTACAAAAGGTATGAAGAGTGCCTGGGTCAGATTCACCCTTCGTTCTGGAGGATCGTCATGGTCCTCCAGTTCTTCGTGAGCAAGATCGATGGATGCTTGTCAAATGTCAACCACCTTATATGCTTGTACAGTCACCGACTCTTTCAGGGGAACTGATTAAACTTGCGTGTGGGCTAATAAAGTCTCGTTCACGAGCATCGATGAAGATCGGGATCGAGGTTGTCTAGGCCGTTTTGTCCGAGTGAGGACCTTGGACCTGATCCCAGCAGAGTACATGTCGTCCCCCAGGAAATGGAACAAAAAACTTAAGTAAAGTTTCATTTTTCCAAGATTTTATTTTACTCTCTTTTTCCTCTTTCTTATCGGTGTTTAGTGGTGGTACAGTTGTTGCTTGGGTCCCAAACGCAGTCCCTCGACTCAAGGAGTGGCTCGAGGGCATTGTATCTCAAAATCCATATTCCGAGCGCGCATGACGTGAACTTTCGAAGGGCTAGTGGGAGGCCCGTTCTCGCGGTAAGATTCCTTTCTTGAGTGGACAACGCTTGGGTTTCCTTTGTGTTGCTAAGTTCTTACTCGTTTCTTTTTTTCTTCGTAGGTCTTTCCAAGTATGTCGAAAAGAACTCTCCATCCAGTGACGAGGATTGCCCCGCCGAGTCCCGTGCTCCGAGGCAGGGTGAGGAGAAAAAGAGAAAAAGGGCTCTGAGTTCTCTAAACTTGGAGAAGAAAAAAATGAGGAGGAGGCTGGTGCACAAATCCAAAGAAAGCACTAGTGCCCGAGTGCTCCCATCGGACTCACTCTACCGGCTGAGGGACGATTCAGAAGAAGAAGAACAGTTTCATCTTGTGGTCCGAGTGTCGTCATATCTCGAAGGGCAAGGGGCATCTGAACCAAAGAGAGGCGACACTAAATTGCCTCAATTCAGGGGGCATGAAGAAGTAGTGGCCGAGGCCTCTGAACTAGAGAGGGGCGAGGCCATTTTGCCCCAAGTTAGGGAGGCCGACAAGGTGGTCGTGACCGGTGCTTCTTGGGCAGAGGTCAATGCCCCGAAGGACGTACTTGGAGTGATAGATCTCTCCGAGTCTCCTTCGTTTATTGATTCCATGATCAACACGGATTAGATGCTGAAAGGATGCCTTAAGGGGCGGCAGACCCTTTTCACAACTTTGTTTTATGGATTAGAATCTACCACCACGGAAGATGTCACCAGGTTGGGTGACTTATCGATGCCAAGGAAGATTCTGTCTTCGGGAACCAACGGGCCTTCTTCAAGTCCGAAACTAGTCAACCGGTTCCCAACTCCTAGTGTGAATCCTGACCGGAAGTGTTCGGTCATGATGTCTCTTCCGGAGGATGCCCGGGTCTTCTCTTCCCCCGTAGGGGTTGCCATTTATCTTCAGTGCCTGGTGACTGAAGATGATCAAGCCAAGATGAACGAGGTGGGCACCCCCTACCTGTTCAACGAAGCATAACAAACCTTAAATCAGGTAATTTTGGATGCCTCTTGACGACTTCTATTCTGTACTTAGATTAATTCGTAAATAATCGTAACTTTTTTCTTTGTGCTTGTAGACCTCGGTGCTTCATCACGAGACTTTTCCCGGATATCAAGAAGAGCTAAACCAATATGAGGTCGAGATTCAAGGGATCACTGAGAAGAGGGATGCTTACAAACTTCTCAACGAGCAACGTGAGGGGGAGGTTAAGAACCTCAAAGCTGACTAGAGGCTGCTCGGAAGAAGCACGCTGACTTGGTAGAAAAATTAAAAATCTTTGAGGTTTGTGCTGACGATCTAGACTCGGTGACTAACGCGAACTTGCAGGTCCTGCAAAATCGTGATCGAATTGATCAGCTACGGGCAGAGATGGATGTGCTAAAGGTCGAGGCCGAAGAATGGAAGAGAAAAATGGATTGCTTGGACACAGAAAAGGAAAATTCTCGAGCACAATTGGCTTTGGTTGAGGTCCAGGTTCGGGCTACAAAGGAAAAAGCTTTAGTGCAAACCAAAAAGATGGAGGAGCTCCAGTCGCAGCTAAATTCAGCCTTCTTCGATCGAGTAACTTTGGCCAAGAAGCTTGAGATGGCAAAGGCAGTGGCCGAGGTGGTTAAATTCGATGTAGATGAGAGTGTGGCACAATATAAGGCCGATGCTGAGGCAGCCCAGGATCGAGAAAAGGCTATCACTAAGCACATGAAGAAACAATTCCGAAGGTATATCCTCGAGAAAATTCATTCTCGAGGTTTCGACTTATCGGCCAAAATTGAGAGTGCCAAGGTGCTCGAAGCCGAGCCAAGAAGTTGGTATCCAGAGGATGATGAAGATTCTGAGAGACTCCGAGGGCAGATGAGACCCGGAAGGTCCTGGTGATGAGGCATACCCCGGCGAAGACTAGGCCATTTAAAATGCTTTGTACATTTTTTCCTTTTTTTTTATCTTCGTAATTTTTTTAAGTTTTTTTAACGAAACCGTTTGGCCTTTGTAAAAATTTGTATCGAGACCGTTTTTCCTTTGTATTAATCTTTTTATATGTATATAAATTTTTTTTCCCTTCAACAATCTCTAAGCTTTCTCCTATGATTTTTTATTTATATTCGCAAGGATTAAAACTTAGCATTAAATAGTTAGGTTATGTTTGGAGGTTCGGACAAGCCTTGCCTTTAATATTATTTGGTTTAAGGCATAGTGGGGTTCGGTGTATCCGAAATTTTTTCCCCAACATACTTAGATTTATAGTTTGTCGAGGTAAACCTTTAGAACCGGTTAAGAAATTTTAAGGCCTTGTTATTTTTTTTACGGGCCTCGGACATCTTCAAGCCATTTTAATATGGTCGTAACCTTTTTAGTTAGGGTGTTTCTCAGTGGGATTTTTACCCCGAGTTATCCGAACTTGTCTAAGATAACAGTTACCGAGTAGGGATGGCCATTGCCTTAAAAATTCGGGTGTTGCCTAATAGGTCTTGTGTCCCCCAGCTCTGATAGCACGGACCGTCCGAGTTGTTTTCGGACGACAGTCCTCGAGTAAGAGTGATTATTTGAACTCGGATTAAGGTGGCCCTTGGGCTCGATATCTGTAGGGGATTGGATGTAGGGAATTCCTTAAGAAATGTTTTAAAGGACAAGATATTTATCTTCAAGGAAGAGACTTCTTTTTATTCCAGTGCATAATAGTTATACATGTGTACAAGCTTTGTGTCAGGGCTCGAGTAAATCCTATCTATGCAGGAATAGTTCATTTGACTGTTTGGCTCTTACAATAAATCCTATCTTGAGCCAAGACCATTCAATCACGAAGTTTCTTTCCTTGCTAATGTCGATACCCGAGGGCAATGCCCCCAGTATTTGAATACTATTGATGTTATCTTTGATATTGATTCATGACCGGCCTTCGATTCTAAGTTTGCATGATCCATTGTTTCCTTATTAAAAACCTTGCCGCAAAAATCCATTTGGGACAAAACCGGTTCAAGGGAAAAAGAGTGCAACGCGTACTTCAAACCTAAAAAATTTATGTCGCTCCTTGTTAGTTACCTACAAGAGTTAGTTCAAAATGTAAATAATAGAAACGAATGGGTTCATACCTTAGCAGTAATATCAGTTCACGTGAGTTATATTCTAGTTGTTCGGTAGTTGCTCGTCGTTCATTGTTCCAAGTTTATTAGGATCCTTTTCTGGTGATTTTGTTAATTTGATATGGTATTTCCCAATTCGGCCCCAGCTTTCCTTCGTTCGGGTTTCAGGTGCTTAGTGTGACCTTCCTTAATACTAAGTCCCCAACACTAAAGTGTCGAAGGCTGGCCATTCGATTGTAATATCTCTCGATCCGTTGTTTTTGGGCGGCCAACCAAACAAGGGTGGCTTCGCGCCTCTTGACCAATAGCTCATGGATCGTATTCATGGCCTCGTCGTTCTATTCTTTGGTCGCGTATCGGAACATGAGAGTTTGTTCTCCGACTTCAACCGGTATTAGGTCTTTAGCGCCGTAGACCAGCGAAAATGGGGTGGCCCCGGTGCTGGATTTTGAGGTCGTACGGTATACCCATAAGACTTAGGACATGATTTCCTTCCATTTTCCTTTGACATCGGTTAACCTCTTTTTTAGGTTTTGGATTATGGTCTTGTTGGTCGATTCTGCTTGTCCGTTCCCACTAGGGTGGTAGGGTGTTGATAGGATCCTTTTGATCTTGTGGTCTTCAAGAAATTTGGTTTCTTTGCTACCGAGGAATTATTTACCACTGTCGCATACAACCGGCATTCTGAACCGCATATGATGTGGTCCCAAATGAAATCGATGAATTCCTTCTCCTTGACCTTCCCGTACGCCTAGGCTTCCACCCATTTAGAAAAATAGTCAGTCATAAGCAAAATGAATTGAGCCTTACTGGGTGCTCATGTAAGAGGCTCGACGATGTCCATTCCATGTTTCATGAATGTCCATGGTGAAAAAGTAGAATGAACGAACTCGTGAACTCCTTCGCGTGTCTTTGTCACCCATCACATTTTCGCACGAACTCCTTCACGTCCTTTTCCATGGCGATCCAATAGTAACCGACTCTAATTACCTTTCAAACTAACGATTCGGCGCCTGAATGATTCTTGAAGGTGCCCTCGTGAACTTCCCTCAGAACATATTCGGTATCTCCCATTCATAGACATATCGCTAGTGGTCCATCCAATGTTCTTCTGAACAAGGTTCTGTCTTCGGACAAGCTAAACCGGGCTGCCTTCGTACGCAAGGCCCTCGAATCTTTTGGATCTGAGGGCAGTTTTCTAGTCTTCAGATATTCTACATATTTGTTCTCCAATCCCAAGTCAGTCTTGTAGAGCTTATCTCGGCATGACCTTTTTCCACCATCGATCTTATTAGTTGCACGACTATCCCTGAGTTGAGCTCGTCATCCTCGACCGACAATCGTAAGTTAGCAAGGGCATCAGCCTCGCTGTTTTGATCCTGAGGTACGTGTTGTAAGGTCCACTCCTTGAACCGATGTGATGTTACCTGCAACTTATCCATGTACCTTTGCAATCGTTCTTCTCTGGCCTCAAATGTTCCATTAACTTGGTTTACCACAAGGAGAGCGTCGTACTTAGCTTCGATCACCCCCGCCCCCAAGCTTTTGTCTAGTTTGAGACCTGCAATCATGGCCTCATTTTCGGCCTCGTTATTAGTCAATTTCACAGTCCTAATAGATTATCTAACTACATTTCCTGTTGGTGGCTTCAGTATGATGCCAAGTCCGAACCCTTTTGCGTTCGAGGCGCTGTCCGTAAAGAGGGTCCAGATTCCCAAAGACGTCCACGTATTTACCAACAACTCTCAGTCGACCTCGGGTATTAGAGCCAGTGTAAAGTCGGCCTCGAAATTTGCCAAAATTTGAGATTGAATGGTTGTCCAGGGTCGATGTTCAATATCGTACCCGCTGATTTCCATGGCCCATTTGGCCAATTGTCCCGAGAGTTTGGGTCTTTGAATTATATTTCGCGATGGGTAAGAGGTTACCACACATTTAGGATGGCACTGAAAATATGGTTTCAGTTTCCTAGAGGCGCTTAGCAAAGCGAGCGCCAATTTTTCCAGGTGAGGGTATCTAGTTTAAACCTCACCCATAGTCCTGCTAACATAGTAAATTGAAAATTGCGTACCTTTCTCCTCCCGGACCAAGACTCCCCTTACCGCTATTTCTTATACTTCCAAGTACAGGTATAGCTATTCGTCTACCTTCGATGTGTGAACTAGTGGTGGGCTCGATAGATATCTGGTTGGGTCGTGGCCGGTGTCGGTAATTTCAATTTGGCCTCTTTCTTTACACCCGAACTTGATTCCATTGACGTTGCGAGTGTTGATATTGGAGTCACCTCTTTGACTGCCAACATTTCCTTTGTGGCTGATTGTTCTTTGTAGATCGTTTTAATCCCTTTTGGTGTTGGGAATTTTAGCACTTGGTGAAGAGTCGAGGGCACTGCCATCATGTTGTGGATCCACTGCCTCCCGAACAAGGCATTGTACCTCATGTATCCTTCGATCACATAAAATTTGCCTCCTGGATGGTCCCGGCGGCGTTCACTGGTAATGTTATCTCCCCCTTAGTGGTTTCACATTCCATGTTGAATCCGTTCAGAACCCGGACTACATGCACGATTTGATCTTGTAGACTGAGCTATTCTACGACCCTCGACCGTATGATGTTGGCCGAGCCACCCGGATCAATTAACCCACACTTAACTCGAGATTTATTTATGAGTATAGATATTACCAGTGCATTAATGTGGGGATGCACGATCCCTTCTGCATCCTCGTTATTGAAAGACAAAGTTCCTTCTGATATATAATCTCGAGTCCCTTTTTCTCTTGTCATGGATACTTTGGTGCGCTTTAACATCGTCCTTTGAGGGACATCGTAAGTTACCATCGTAAGAATTTCAGAAATCATGTTCCAGAAATGATACAATGGACAATAGAAGAAGATTCATGAGAAATTCAGAGAATGGTCATTCAGGAAAATGCTTCCCTAAAGCAAGAAATGTGAGTAGAGACATGCTTAAGGGACTAAGTGTGCCAGTTACACTAGTTGTCACCCTCGTGCATAAGCCATTCAGTTATCCTTAGTAGGGAAGGGTTACCGCAATGCGAGCTAGAGTTAGTGAAGTTCTGAAAAATCACCAAAGATGAAGAGGTAAACCATATATATGTAAATCTTCATAGAATTAAATGCTCGTACTCCCCTAAAGGGGGGAAAACGTGTGATATGGTAGTAAGTCGGTGTTATGTAGTTCAAGTAACTACGGAATAGTAAAGAAAGAATGCGGTAAAAAGGCGAAAGGAATGATATTGCATTTATTCAAATCCTAAATATATGTTACGACTCCAGAGTATTACTCAAGCACGATGTCGGGGAGTGGCAGTAAGGGTTCCTGACCAGGATGTTATTGATAGTAAGTGTGAATGAACACTTGATCCATAAGGAGCCAGTGCGAGAGGTAAGTTAAGACAAAGAAAATAACCCAAGAGAGGCTACGTATAATATAATATGAGCATGGATTGATGAGTAGTTAGTAGTTTATTCAGGAAGAGCCTAGTTATGGCTAGATAAGAGGTCCATATGAATCAGATTATACAAGATAAACGTGGTGAAACCCAGCATAGGAAATTCAGCCTCGCAAATACGACATTGTAATTCTAGTGAAATATTCAAATATGAGTTGGGGTAGTAAAAGGTACCGTATAACTGTTACGGAAATAAAAGAGTGTGCCACTAGGGAGAATCAAAATTTTAATTCTGAAGAAATCCTACAAGCACAAGGGCGTGGAGGTAAGTAACTAAGGACAATGATAGGCGAGTAAGAACATCAAAAATTCTGTTAGGTATAAGATGGGATAAGCTCACAACTTTACAAGAGTCAGAGAGTCTTCCCTAAATGCTACAATGAAAGAATTGTTGAATAGATAAGGAAGAAGGCTTCAAGCTAAGCATAATGACCTAAATAAATAATGATCTTATAACAACAGTCTCACTACAACATTGTATACACTCCATAAGAAAGTGGCACCTATCGTGGCTAATGAACGGGAAGTAAAAAATCAAAAAGAAAAGAGTAATATTCGAGATCATATGAGTTGTACAACATTCCAATAGGTGTGGGCACTATGATAAGCCACGTAGTCATGCAACAAGTGGCACAACGACTAGGAAAATTAATCTCTTACTTTTAAAGAAAGATGAGAAGGCACGAAGGAATTATTCGATCAGTAACCCATAGTTAGTTACATTATGAACGCATTTAAGATTTCAGAGTATTATTCATACAACATATATGTTGACATTCCTCAGCTATAGGAGACTCCGGTATAAGTTAAAAGAAATAATTGGGTCCACCTCACGGACAAAAGCTTGAATTGCTAGAAGGTTACATCGTGGATGTTCCATAGCGTCCACGAGGGGCTAAAGTAATAACTAATACCTTGAGTCACACATTAGAAGATAAAGTAAGCATACTTAAAGGATGAGATAGAAGAGGAAACTAAAGAGTTACATCAGCTAAGTGAATTAGGAGTCTGATTATTAGACCCCGATGAGTATAGAAATCGTGATTCAGAACATTGTAGAAGCACTCTAAATACTAGAGGTACAAAAGAGATAGAACAACGGCCATATTCTATAATGGCTCTATGATAAATCTATTTAGAACAATACCAACCTCATGAGAAGTTGATATGAAGCCTTCGTCAGACTGTGTATGCACATGAGGTGCAAGTATTATAGTAGAGCTTTAACGTGTGGATGTGAATTCCACCTATATGGAAGGGAGTTTAGGAAAGATATAGAAGATATGATTCAAGATTTAAAGGTAAGTAAGGTACATGTGAAGAAGGTACGAGATGCCCAAGTACAGAAGGTTGCGAATAATCCAGATATCGGATAGAGAGATGGAAGCGTTGTAATTCTGTATCAAGAAATGATAGTGTTGTCATCAGTGGCATATCTTCCAGGCCATGGTTTCTAGGTACAGAGAGGTCTAGTTAAGAGAGTAAAGAAGAGTTAGAGACGATATGATGTCTTGCTGAAGGTTGTAAGTAGTACAAATAGATATATGTAGGTTGCAAGCTAAAGTATGGTAGAACGACAAGGGTTTTAGGTAGACAGGAGTAAGGATAAAAAGAGGTTATTAAGAAGGTGATAAGAGTAGGTAAAGCCTCAGGATTAAACCCATCAGAACAAGAAGAGATAATGGTTTCTCTAAGTTATACAAAGCTCAGTATAACCTAAATGAACTCCAAGGAGTCTAAGACTAGTAGCATTTAGAAGAGATAGAATGTTTCTCTAGTAATAGAGTGAGGATGTAATTGTGATAGACAAAGGATAACGTTGGGCCTTTGATTGAGTAATGATTTGAAAAAAAGGGATTCATGAATTGTACAGGATTAAAATACTCACGTACGGTGAATCACATTGGGATGCTATGAAATACGTTTATGGAAGCACGGTATCGCCCCTAGGTGAATCATCCTAATCATTTCAGATGTTCCCTAATGAGACGTGAGCCCTAGCGGTAGTATTACAAAAAAGGTCAAGTTATCAATGGTAGATTATAAATCAATATTGAGGTAAATCAACAATGGATGGATAAAAGTTACATAGTATAAGATGATATTAGGCCGCCATTCTTAAGATGAATAGTAATGAAGAAGCATTAAAGGACTTAGACTTATACATATAGGATAAACAACGAGAGTAATCTGGAGTTTGGTAGCAAACCTCAGTAACGTTAAATCGAAGTAAGAGTTATGGTGTAGTATGACCTACCTAGGTGCAGTAAAGTCATGAGGATAGATAAATGGGGTCTATGAAATAAGATATAGAAATATTGGTAAGTTCAACAAATTACCGAGAGAAGAACTTCAGTATACTCATAGATGCCCAGAGCGAAATCTTGTTAAACTCTGTATATGTTTACAAAGTAAGGTCTAGAGATTGGCTAAAAACTGGAGAAAGAAGGAAAGAAGAGTCACATAGGCTCACTTACAAGGTCAGAGTCGTACAGCTTGCATGATGGAAGGTAGCAACAGTTACGAGATTGGAAAGATTCCAACCACAACTCGTGGCATGAGAAAGAGGCCTAGAGGGTAGAATGGCATGGTCTTTGGATTTACTCTTCAAACAATTTCGTAGATGGTAAGGAGAATATTAAAGTATTCAAAATATCTATAGCTTATGATATTGGTAAGCACATTAGTAAACATTCGAGGATGAATGTTCCAAAGGGGGGAATGATGTTACACCCCATGTTTTTATACGCGAAAGTACATCGCAAGTCAATTGATGTAAGATCAAAAATTAGATTATCCTTGAAAGTATATAAAGTGATTTAATGTTGTTACACCCCGTACTTTAGACGTCATTGTCATTATAGGATTATCTAATGTAAAATCAAAAAGGACGAAATCCTTCTACAAGGATAAGAAAGGTTTACCGAAGTCTTAAGTAAGTTAAGACAAATATGAGACTTATTAATCACGATTTAAATGAGTTTAAAGTAATTTTATGACTATATATTATGTTTGGATATGAAGTATAAATATTGGGGAAATTGGATTTAAGTTGCGGAAAAACCGATTAAGGATTTGCCTTGTAATGAAGCATTTTGAGGATTACATTTCATGTGTTATATTAGGTCTTTTTGAGAAATATCATATACCAAAATGAAGGTATTCAAACCTAGTTTCCAATTTTACAAACCATTTATTCATACAGCATAGGGGTAGATAAATATGAATTTTGAAAATAGGGTCACCAAGTCACATCGCCGCACTTCGGAGAAACTGGCAGGTTTATAGGCCAGGTTGCGAGGCCGTTTTCTCCCAATATATCGGGAGTTACATGGATATATTTTTATAGAATTAAACTAATATGTGTCTAGTTTCCAACTCTACAAACCGTTTGTCAATACAATGTCGTATTAGATAGATACAAGCGTCTGAAGTTGCACCACTCAATCTGCCAAGCAGGCAGCTTACCCACCTTCTTGGAGAATTGAGGCGGTGGGCTTATAAGTTATCTTCTCCCTTGTATATCTAGTCATTATACAAAGAACACTTAAACCAAATAACTCACAATGCTCTCTAAGAACTGGTCCAAGATCCCAAGAACCAAACTAAACGGAAATAAACTCAAATCATCATCAAAGGTGTTAAAGACTACAATAGAATGTTTCTATGATGTTGTAGTGTGATTGAGGGATATTGTGAGCTAAGTTGAGATAGAGTTTCGAGTTTTAGCTGCTTTCCAAGGTATGTATAACATCTTCTTGATTGTGCCTAAGTCTAATCTTGTGTTGGTTGTGTTGTTTGAGTGAAAAACCATAAGATAGCACTTGAAAGAACATAGGATATAGTTGTCTTTTTGGTTGGGCTGTTTTGTGGCTAAATATATGGTTTGCGGTGGTTGGAAATTGTGAGAAATAATTTGATAATGTTGGGGATGCTGTTGTTAAGCTTTTCTATTACATTGCCGCACTTTGGAGAAGTTGACAGGTTTATAGGCCAGGTTACGAGGCCGTTTACTCCATATCTATTGATAGTTACATGAAGATATTTATATAGAACTAAAGCCCTATGTTATTTCCAACACAGCAAACCATTTGTAAATATGATGTTGGATTAGAGAGATACAAGTGTCTGAAGTTGCACCGCTCAAGCTGCCAAGCAGGCAGCTTACCCATCTGCTTGGAGAAATGAGGTAGTGGGCTTATAAGTTATCTTCTCCCTTGTATATTGATCTCGGCCAAATCCACAACACAATTAAGTAGCGAGGCGGTCGATGCAATAATAAACTCAACAAAAGTCAGGATCGAATCCACAGGGAGTTAAAATATGGGATTAGGTGTATATCTAAGTTAATTGCAAGTTTTGGCTCAAATTTCACATCCACAAAATTGATTGGTGTTCTACTTCTATTTTACTCTATTGTTTGCAAGTATAAAACTAAGGGACAATATTTTTGGTTTTGAGTTTTTCAAATGATAAAATGAACTAGGGTCGTGACTTCTACCTAGGTGGTTATCTAATGGGTGTAAAATCAAGGGCAAGTTTGATTAGTCCGCGTCGTAATATAACAATCACACTCGGGTACTCACTCTATACCTCTCGGTAGTTTAAGTGATTTTGCTCAATTTAGCTTTCTCAATTCCAAATGGATATTTGCATAATACAAGTGATATTATCTCAAGTCGGGTATTACTATCTAGGTTCAACTCTTTAATTGGGGCTATCAATTTCTTGAGTTCAGCCCAATTCCTTGTTAGCCAAGTTTTCCTAGACTTAGTCCCTTTTTCTCAAGTACAGACTAAGTCAATTGAGCATGAATCAATATTTGCAACCATTAATTCTTGAGATCTAGCAAGAACAAGGCTAAATATCACTAACCTAGTCACAAACAAACCCTAAATTAAACACTTATCAAATACCCACATTAGGGTTGGGCCATAACCCTAGCTAAATATTTAGCTACTCATGTAAATTATAGAAACTAAAGAAGAAATAAAGATAAAATCCATAGTATTTGATTATGGGATGAAAATCTAGTGTTTGAAGACAAATCTAGTACAAAATTACTAAAAACAGTAAAAGAAAACGGAACAGATGTTCTTCTAAAACCAAACTTTTTCTAAAAATGAAAAAAAATCTTATTTATACTAAGCTGAAAGTACCTGACAAAAATGCCCATGTAGAGTTTGTGTCGCCGCATAATTCTGAGTGTGGCTGCACACATGGCTTGAACTGGGATCTAGACTTTAATTTGCGAACCGCACAAAAGTGAGTGCGACCGCATCTTTGGCTTCTGCGAGCGCACAAAATCGTGTGGACTGCATGTCTTCACTTTGTAGTATCTGAATATCTTTTTATGCGTCCACATAACATTTATTGGGGCTTCACACTTGCTTCTGCGGCCACATAAAATTCCTGCAGACCACACAACTTCAATTCGAGGTTCTCTGAATTCATTCCTCTACGGTCTGCATAATAGTGAATGCAGCCGCGCACTGACTTCTGCGGTCGCACAATACTTGTGTGGTCCGCACATATTTACTTTCTCAAACTTCCAAGTCTCTGAACCTCTCTTCTGTGGCCACACTAGAATTATGAGGTCCACACATTGTGAAGCTGAAGTAGACAGGGTTTCATCATTGTTCGCGGCCGCACGCAGAATTTTGTGGTCTGCACTCTAAGCATTTTTACCCTGTTTTTGTCCTTGTCCAATTTTGACTCCTTTTTTAGTTGATTTTCACTTTCTTGGATCGTTTCCCAGTATTCCTGCAATAAAGCTCATTTCATTAGTTCTCGGGATACCTTTAAGCATTTTCGAGCTAAAACTCAAGTAAAAGGGGGAAAATAAGGGGTCAAAATCCCTACTTATCAACTCCCCCAAACTTAAGCTTTTTCTTGTCCTCAAGAAATTAAGGCAACTCCCACCTCCATTAGAAAAAAAGGATATTTTAGCTATCCTAAGTTAAGTCAAAACACATATCAATTGGGAGCAACAATTACCCATACGCTCATGAATCATTAACAAGCCTATGATTTGAATATTGAAGCACAAATGGCTCTAATTGTGACACTTGAGCATCAAGGGTTGACTTTGATCATCAAGGAAGCTCTCACGTTCATGCAAGTTTTTGTGGATCTCAAACTCCTCCTCCTATACTTTCCGGAAGCTCATCTCACTCACGAATGAAGAGTTCAAAACAATGACTCAAGGATGATTCGCTCATCACTCTCAAAAGAATGTCACAAGCCCCTCTCTAAGTACTATATGCTTGCCCCTCATGTAGATCACCACTAATATAAGCTTTCTCGACTTGAAATCACGTAGAACTTTTTCGGCATGTAATGAAGGCTTTTGGATTAAGGAGGGTAATATCGAATTGGAATCGGTTCCTCTTTCCTTTAGCACTTCATATTCTCTTGTTGGCTCATACTTTGCCGACTCTTTGATTTATTTTGTTTTCCCTTAGGGGATTAGAGAGACTTGACATCACTCTTTCTTTTCCATGCTAATCACGATCTCCTTCTTTACTTTTCCCTTGCTTCACACTTCTTCTTCTTTTTGCATCTCTTCAACCCTTTCATATTATTCACTTTCTTTATGTGTTTTTCTTTGTTCTTCCTTTGTTTTTCCTTGCCTTTTCCTCTTTTTCATTTCTTTTATCTTTTTGTGCCTTTAAACTATCTTTAAACTCCTCGTCTCTTCCTCAAATTTATGTTCTTTCCATTTGAATCACATGAGTGCTAAAGAAAAGTCGGGTGCCAAGAGAGAGTCACTATAAAACGGTTAACGGCTTGTAATATGGTTATTGAAAAGAAAGGCTATAGGCTCAAAAGGGTTTACGAAATATGATATCATTGGTAGGCCAAGGAAAATTTCAAAACGGGTCAAGGAGAGCCTACAATCACTTCTCAAGACAAGCTAACTTAGAATTTTGCCTAGAAACACATTCGGGGCAAGTTCTAGACCATTCGCACGGGTACTTGGACTTGTAACACAATACCTAACCTCTCACGCAACCGGATTGTTATAGAGACAAAATTCGAGGGCCCACAACAACTGCATTCAAGATAGAAAATCTCTAGGGTTCATCTAAACCATATGATGGTTGCCTAAGTCAACATAAGATTCACAAGGTCACTAACTAGAGTTATCTCCTTACAAAAACTTGTTTTTGACCATAAGCACATAGTTAAGTGTGTTGGTACCTAGTGAAACATGCTTGACCCTTTTATTCATTACTACTTGTTTTTACTTAAACATAAAAAACTGACTCAATCCCTTAAGAAGGTTGCACGCCATTCGTCGTTGGGAAGAGCTACCCGGTTCACAGAAGACCCGCCTTTGGAAAGAACCGTAGTATTAAGAAAACCAAAGGATTATTGTTCGTTAAATTATAAGAAGTTAACAAATCAAAAAGAAGCTAATAAAGTAATTAAGAAACTATACTATTAGGAAAGAAAAACAAAGAAGCTATGAAATAAACTACTAAAAGTAGGACAAATGAATATATACAGGGGGAGATTATATACATAATGAGGGATAGAGTAAAGATAAAAGTAAGACAAATGAATATATATAAGGGTAAATATTATATACATAATGAGGGATAGGGTAAAGATAAGAGAAAAAGGAAAAAGAGTATTTAAGTTATTACCGGCACAAAATTAATGTCAATCAATCATCAAAATAGACCACCCCCCAAATGAAAAATAAGCATTGTCTCAAATGCTTAACAAAAATAAGAACGGGGAAGGGTATAAAGTTAAGAGAACTCCCTAAGTGGTCTCAGTCTGCATGGCATCTCCAGCACCCTCAGTCTCCATAGCACCCTCAGTCTCCTTAAAGTGAATCTCATCATCACCTGGCTGAGGGACAACCGGGTTGCTGAGCATCTGAATCATCTCCTCGGCAGTGTGGGCAGTAGCATCCTGCTCCTCAGACTGGCCAGTTGCTGCCTGAGATGCCTCTAGTATTGCCTGTGTGGATGAGGCTGCTGTCTCCATCAGTAAGTCCAAAGGTAGATCTCCGGCCGATGTAATCTTGGCAACCTCTTGACTCAACTTCTCCACTGACTTCTTTGATGCATGAGACTTCCTCATCTTCTTTGTTTATTTCCCCAACTCCTCAATGGTTGTCCCATGTGCCACCAGAGTCTCCATAATGGTCTTCTGGTTGTCCAAAATCTTCTTCAAAGTCTCCTCCACTGATAGAGGTACCTGTGGGGCAGTTGGGGCAGAGGACTGTGCCGCAACAACACTGGATATGTCAGCCAGCTTTGAAGTAGCTTCCTGCATCCAGTTGTTGAGACTCGCAGCGCAGTTTGTGGATAAGTGGTATAAGTTGGTACTGATAAAGGAGCTGACGGCTGGATGAAGAAGGTGGTGGCATGGTTGTTGTAGAATGTATGGCAGCAACGGAGGGCTCAGTAGATGGATTAGTAACTACTACCCTTGGCTCTTCAGACTGGCCAGTGAAAGTAGTTGACTTACCCTTGAACTTTGGGTTGTCAGCATCCTGAAAGTGGTACCATGAGAAAGGCATATTGGCCTTAATTTTTGTATCAAACGGCCTTGGCTCCACTCTTTAATCATTGAAGTATTCAGTGAGGAAGTTGGGGTAGGGATATGATCTCTCCTCCTTCTAGACAGTTATGGTAATGTTGGTAGACATGAAGGCCCCCACATTTATTGGATACCCAACAATAATCGAAGCTACCAAGACTGCTCGGGGAAGGGGCATTCATTCACGGGTTAATTCTATTGCATACAAATGTTTGTCACCCCTTTGCCTCAAAATTTTGGGTGGCTCAGACTATGGGAACCCTGCCGTGAGCCACGGAGGTGGTGGTCCTCGAGCTTCCAGAATCTCTGTTAACCATGGCCTAGAGAACTCTCCTAAAGCCAGTTTCTCCAAGTATTGTACGGCCTCCCCTTCTTCAAATCCCACGTATGAGTTCAAAGCACAGGAGTCAAACCAGATTTTCAGATTCCGTACCTTTGTCACCTTGGTACCCTTCTTTATGTGAGCCACAATAGCATAAAAATTCTTTGAGTAAGTTCTCGTTTGCGTCAAGGACACTTTGGGTGAACCATTTCCATCAATTTCGCTCACGGAAATGTCTGAGGACATTTGGATTGTGAATGTCCAAGTTCTTCATCAAAAACTGTCACTCCAGTGTGAGCGATCTATGGGGCCACAGTTCTCTGAACCTGTTAAAGGCCGTCAGGATGACAAATCTGTCCTTCCACGTCTCCTTCTCCTTGTCCTTTCAAGGACTCTCCCGTCATATGGTATATCATCATCATCATCTATATTGATTGGTGGTGGAGAAGGAGGTAAAGAGTAGGGATCGGAACCCTTACTTCTCACACCAGAATAAGTTAAGGAGTTGTCTGTAATCTCATTGCGCAGTTGATAAAGCCCTGTGGATTGTGGTGGATTGGATTGGGGTTCAGGCTGCACCTCCATAGATTGGCCCTCGGAGGCTTCCCTAGATGGGGCATATTCACTAGTGTCAGAGGATTTAGGAGCTGGAGGTTTATTAGCAGTCGCCTTCTTGCTTATGATTTTCAGGACGGCAAGTGGAAGGTTACTCTTGCCTCGGCCTCAGCCCCGAGTGGGCTCACCCCTCCCTTTTGGTGCATCACCTCTCCCACAATATCCAACCATTGTCTGCAACATATAACAATAGAAATCAGTTAGAATGGAAGCTCATAGTGTATACAATTGCATGTTGAAAGGTTGTAGTAAATGACTCAAGAGTGGTTGTGCGAACCGCAGAAAAGTGAGTGCGGTCGCAAAACCCCAGATTCAGAATTTTGGTTCTCTGATCTATCATCAGTGCGAACCACACAATTTTGACTACGTCCGCACAACCACGAGTGCGGACTACACAAAAATGAATGTGGGCGCACAACCCAGGTTCAGACTACTGGGCTTTCTAATTATTAAGCTGTTTGGACCGCATAATTCCACTGCAGACCGCATAATTATGAGTGTTGTCCGCAAAAATCAAGCATTAATTTTACCCTAACTATTACTCATGCTGGACAACACAAAAATGTGTGCGTCCGCACAATTTAAAAATTATAGGCACTGAATTTTAGTTCATGCGATTTTTTCACAGATGGGCCAAGATATGAGCAATTAAATATGATTAGCTATTTACCCAAGCTTCCAATTAGCATTTTAGGCACTACCCACATGATTCTAAGTATAAAGACCGACTAACTATTGATATTTTCAGGCATGAGACTAACCCTAGACAAAAAGATCAAAATTAAGGGCAGCCAAATGAAAAAAAAAATTTAACAAAAATCTAAAGATGTAATGAAAATACTAGTAATGTTGGATGCAGGTGTGAATCTACATGGATGAAAGGCTTGAATTTTGAGAACAAATGGGGAAAGCACTATGCTTCCTTAAGGTTTCAGAGGTCAGAGTGGGAAAAGTGTGAATAGTGCATGAAGGTTCTATTTATACCCTAGCTGAGTCGGTGCAAAACTTACCGAAGTGCGGCCGCATAATTTTGAGTGCAATCCGCACTCTTTACCTATTCCTTTGGAGAATTGCTGCGGTTTGCACAAAAGTGAGTGCGGCCGCAGAATTTGTGCAGACCGCATAATTTTTAGTGCGGCCGCAATTTGTTCACAAAATTTGACAGGTCAAACTTCATAGAGTATTCATTTTTGGCTTTCCAGTTGTGCGACCGCACATAGAATTGTGTTGTCGCAGAGTGATTATGCGGTCCACATAATGTTGTTGCGGTCCGCAGTCCACATAATGTTGTTGCGGTCCGCACTTTTGTGATACTTAGCCAATTTTTTCTTTCATCGTCCATGCGACGCACACCCCTTCCTGCATACACTTCAAAACAAGTTAGCACAAAACAAAGCCTGCCTAATCTAAAGAAGAAAATCAAGAGTATGAAAAACACATGGGTTGCCTCCCAAGAAGCGCCTGATTTAACGTCGTGGAACGATGCATGTTACCATCAATCACTTGAAATGGAGCAATGCCACAACATGGCCATCATCAACCTTGCCAAGATAGTGCTTCACCCGGTGCCCATTGATTCTAAACACCTCACCATTCTTATTTTTCAGATCTAAAGCACCAAAGGGTGTCACATGTACAACTTCAAATGGGCCACTCCACTTGGATTTCAGCTTTCCTGGAAACATCCGCAATCGAGAGTTGAACAAAAGCACAAGATCACCTTCTTTGAATTCTTTGTTCCGGATATACTTGTCATGGAGGTACTTCATATTGTCCTTATATAGGGACGAACTTGAATACGCATGGAATCAAAACTCATCAAGCTCTTTCAATTGCTCCACCCTAAGATTTGCAGCTACATCCCACTCAAGGTTAAGCTTCTTCAATGCCCACATAGCCTTATGCTAAAGTTCCACCGGAACGTGACAAGCTTTCCCGAACACTAACCGATACAGATACATATCAATTGGCGTTTTGTAAGCTATCTTATAAGCCCAAAGAGCATCGTTAAGTTTTGACCAATCTGTCCGGTTGGCATTCACAGTCTTTGAAAAAATACTCTTGATCTCCCGGTTGGAGACTTCAACCTGATCACTTTCTTGAGGATGATAGGGGGTCGACACTTTGTGAGTGAAACATTACTTGGAGAGTAAAGTATCAAAAGTTTTGTTGCAAAAATGCGATCCCCCATCACTAATAATGGCCCTTGGAGTACCAAACCTTGTGAATATGTTCTTCTTCAAGAAAGCTACCACACTCCGACTTCATTGTTGGGCAAGGCCACGGCTTCAACCCGTTTGGACACGTAATCCACAGCTACCAATATATAGTTGTTCCCACATGAGCTCGCAAACGGACACATAAAATCAATGCCCCACACATCAAAAATATCAATCTCTAGGACGATGGTGAGGGGCATCTCATTTTTCTTGGAGATCCCACCGGCCCTTTGACATTCATCATAACGCCTAACGAGATTGCTAGCGTCCTTGTAAAGAGTAGGCCAATAGAATCCACAGCTTAACACCTTTGTAGCAGTTCTCTCTCCACCATGTTGACTATAATATGGCGAAGAGTGGAAAGCTTCAAGAATCCCTAATTGTTCTTCTTTTGGTACACATCTTCGGATAACACCATCAATACAAATTCTGAAGAGATAGGGCTCATCCCAATAGTAGTCCAGGCAGTCCCGTTTGAGCTTCTTCCTTCGGTTTGAAGAGAACTCATTCAAAATAATGCCACTCACAAGATAATTGGCCACATAGGCAAATCATGGCATTCCGGTCATAGAAATGGAAAGGAGTTGCTCGTCAGGAAATTAATCATTGATCTCAAGGCCATCACGTGGCTTCCTCTCCTCCTCCAATTGGGACAAAAGGTCTGCCACTTGGTTCTCACTCCCCTTGCAGTCTTGGATCTCAAGATCAAATTCTTGTAAAAGAAGTACCCGCTGCATAAATCTTGCCTTAGAGTCTTTCTTGCTCATCAAATATCGAAGCACCACATGGTCGGTGTGAACAATCACCTTTGTACCCATTAGGTACAGGCGAAACTTCTCCCTAGCAAAGACAATGGCCAGGAGTTCTTTATCGATCACCGTATAGTTGACTCTGACCTCATTCATGGTCTTACTAGCATAGTAGACCAGATGGAAGATCTTGGTAATCGTTTCCCCAATACCGCTCCAACCGTCACATCGCTTGCATCACACATGAGCTCAAAAGGTAAGCTCCAGTTTGGCATGGTGATAATAGGAGTGGTAGTCAACTTATAGTTGAGTAGTTCAAATGCCTTCATACAATCTTCGTTGAAAATGAACTTGGCATCTTTCTCCAAGAGTTTGCACAAAGGGTTTACCACCTTAGAAAAGTCTTTGATGAATCGGCGGTAAAACCTCGCATGACCTAGAAAGTTGCTCTCTCCCGTTACGGAAGTAGGGGAAGGGAGTTTGGATATCACTTCACTTTTGGCTTTATCAACCTCAATACCATTCTTGTAAATCTTGTGACCAAGGACAATGCCTTCCTCGACCATAAAGTGACACTTCTCCCAATTCAAAACCATGTTAGTTTCCTCACAACGTGTCAATACCTTTTCCAAGTTATCCAAACACTCTTCAAAAGAATTCCCCATGATAAAAAAATCATCCATGAAAACTTTGAGAAAGTCCTCCACCATATCAGTGAAGATGGCCATCATACACCATTGAAAAGTTACAGGTGCATTGCATAGCCCGAATGGCATCCTCGAGAATGTGAAAGTGCCATCGGGACAAGTGAATGTGGTCTTCTCTTGGTTTTCAAGAGCAATACGAATCTGGTTATATCCGGAGTGTCAATCAAGGAAGCAATAATAAGCACGTCTGGCCAACCTATCCAACATTTGATCAAGAAATGGAAGCGGAAAATGGTCTTTCCGAGTAACTTTGTTGAGCTTACTATAATCCATGCACACTTTCCACCTGGTGACAGTTCTTGTGGAGATCAATTTATTTTTTTCATTTGTTATCACAGGCATGCCCCTTTCTTTGGAACACATTGCACCGGCGAGGTCCATGAACTATCGGAAATGGGGTAAACAACCTCGACATCCAAACATTTGATGATCTGTTTCTTCACTACCTCTTGCATCGCCAAAGTCAATCGTCTTTGATGTTCCATGGAGGGTTTTGCATCCTCCTCCAAAATCATTATGTGCATGCAAAAGGCAGGGCTTATACCCCAAATATCTGCCAAATTCCAACCTATTTCTTTCTTCCTCCTTTGGAGCACCGCAAGGGTGGAATCTACCTGCACGTTAGTTAAGCAAGAGTAAAGAATAACAGGTAAAGTGGAACAAGGGATTAGAAACTCATACTAGAGGCGTGAAGGCAAAGGCTTTAAATCCAGGGTGGGAGGCACCTCGATTGAGGGATTTGTTGGTGAAGTCTTCCAGTTCTCGAAATCCAAGGAAAGTTTTCGGGTCTCATAAGTATATGACCCCATTCCTTGCAAAGCATTGACACATTCTACAAAGCCTTCATCCTCATGCTCATCATGATTTAGCAACACAGCTTCCAAGGTATCTTCAACATTTATCACAGCACTTGTGTCATCAACAGTTACTTCGGTCACAAGATCCATGAACAAACACACTTCGTTGCTATTTGGCTGCCTCATTGATTTGCAAACATGGAACACCACTTTTTCAATGCCCACCCGGAAGGTGAGCTCACCAGCTTCCACATCAACTAAGTCCTTCCCTGTAGCAAGGAAAGGCCTCCCCAATATAATTGGCACCTCGTAGTCAACCTCACAGTCAAGGATCACAAAATATGCGGGAAGGATGAACTTGTCGATCCGAACTAACACATCATCAATTATCCTCAATGGACTATTCATTGTCCGGTCAGCCATTTGAAACCTCATGAATGTGGGTCTTGGTTTCCCAATCCCCAATATTTTGAACACAGAATAGGGATCAAGTTAATGTTTTCCCCAAAGTCACATAAAGCTTTGGCAAAATCGACACTCCCAATAGTCACGGTATTGTGAAGCCACCGGGGTCTTACAACGTTGGAGCCATGAAGTGCACAATAGCACTCACTTGATGTGTCATTTTGATCATTTCACAGTTCATTGATCTCTTCTTTGTTACCAAATCCTTCATGAACTTGGCATATCCCAACATTTTTTCTAAGGCTTCAAACAATGGCACATTTATGGACAAACTTTTTATCATATCAATGAATTTCTTGAATTGATTCTCATTTTTTTTTCTTTGCGAGTCTTTGAGGATATGGAGGAGGAGCCCTTGGCAAGGGTACCTTGGCCTTTTGCACTACTGGATCTGGTATGTCTATTACATGCTCCCTAGACGGGTTCACATCATTTTGTGTCTCCTCCACACTTTCATCAATGTAAATCCTCACCTCTTCATTAGCTTGAACATTATTGCTTGGCATATCATCTTATTTACCAACACATCATCTTCCATATTTATTCTTTGGTTTGAGGTAATTTCAACTCCACCTCTCCCTCTTCTTGTTGTCACGGCCATTGCATACCCCTTATTGTTCCCACCCTTCGGGTTCACCACCATATCACTAGGTAGTTCCCCCTTAGGGCGAGTATTTAAAGCTTGAGAAATTTGGCCAAGTTGAACCTCCAAATTGCGGATAAAGGTGTTGTGGGAGGCTATTTGGGCATCGCTGTTGACATTTTTCTCCATCATTTGCTTAAACATATTTTCAATCCATCCCATTTCACTATTGGAAGAACTAGGACCTTGCGACGGATATGGAGGCGAGTTGTTTGGTTGTTGATACATCGGGGGCCTTTGCAAGCCCGTCCCTCGATTTCCTTGATTGCTATTGTTATAACCCGCTTGATTACTGTTGCCTCCCCAATTTCTTTGATTGTTGCAACCCCAACTACCTTGATCATTTACTCCCCAATTGCCTTGGTTACCTTAATTACCCCAATTGCTTTGATTATTGTTGTTCCCCCAATTGCCTTGGTTGTTGTTGTTGTTACCACCACTCCAATTTTCTTGGTGGCCTTGGTTGTTCCAATTTCCCTGGTTTCCCCGTGATCTCCATTGTTGTTGATTCGGAGTATTGCTTCTTTGACCATGATAATTGCTTACATATTGAACCTCTTCATCTTGCTCATCATATCAATCATCTTGATTATACCCACTATTACTTTGCTCAAATTGTTCCAGATGGTTTTGTACTTGTTCACCGTCATGTTCACCCCTTCCATAGCATTCACCTGTTTCGTCCCTTGAAACTGTTGAAGCTGAGCCTTGGCCAATTGGTTCATTGTTGTTGTCAACTCCGCAATAGGTTGACCATGATCATGTAGCTCCTTATGTAGGTGAATAACATTTGGGTCACCCTGAGTAACATTGGATCTACTTTGCCACGCCGAAGAGGTATCCACCATCTCATTCAAGATTTCACAAGCTTCAGAATAAGGCGTGTTCATGAAGTTACCCCTGGCGAGTTGATTTACCATACACTGATTTGTTGTGTTGATCCCCCTGTAGAAGGTCTGTTGGATTATGGCCTCGGTCATATTATTGTTCGTGCACTCTTTGACCAAGTGTGTATGGAATGATTGGGCAATCTCTCTAACCAATCCAAAGACTTTATCCGTAGAGAAAAGGAAAATATCCTTAACCACATTGCATCCTAGGAGACATTTGTTTGCTTGCTCCTCCAATAAGTATCGACGAACCCCTTGAGATGCTTGTAGTCATTTTGGTATGTAGCTCCTATGAACCTTGCTGCTCAAGTAGTGTAAGCATCACGTTGGTTATTTGAAAGTTGCCCGCCCTCATCCGGGGTGGGACTATAGCACTAGCATATCCCTCGTTCGGCAACACCCTGTGTTCTTCTCTTGTTAGAGGTGGGGAGGGTTTGGAATATTATCATGAGGCGGTCGGCGTCGCCTGTTTACTTGAGGTTTGGGATGAACCTCATCCACTTAATCATCATCTACCTCCTCCCCCAATGGTAAATTTCTGAGGGGCTCATTGTTAAGATCCATTTCGTACCTAAAAGCAATTCACAAACAAAATTAGTGACACGGAAGGAAAGAAAGACAAAACACACAAATATCTAGATATATAGCTAAACCCGTTTAACTCCCCGGAAACAGCGCCAAAAATTGATCTCGGCCAAATCCACACCACAATTAAGTAGCGAGGCGGTCGATGCAATAATAAACCCAACAAAGTCGGGATCGAATCCACATGGATTTAAAATATGGGATTAGGTGTATATCTAAGTTAATTGCAAGTTTTGGCTCAAATTACACTTCCACAAAATTGATTGGTGTTCTACTTCTATTTTACTCTATTGTTTGCAAGTATAAAACTAAAGGACACTATATTTGGTTTTTGAGTTTTTCAAATGATAAAAGGGACTAGGGTCGTGACTTCTACCTAGGTGGTTATCTAATGGTTTGTAAAATCCAGGGAAAGTTTGATTAGTCGGGGTCGTAATATAACAATCACACTCGGGTACTCACTCTATACCTCTCGGTAATTTGAGTGATTTTTCTTAATTTATCTTTCTCAAGTCCAAATGGATATTTGCGTAATACAAGTGATATTAGCTCAAGTCGGGTATTAATATCTCTAGGTTCAACCCTTTAATTGGGGCTATTAATTTCTTGAGTTCATCCCAATTCCTTGTAAGCCAAGTTTTCCTAGACTTAGTCCCTCATTCTCAAGTAGACACTAATTCAATTAAGCATGAATCAATGTTCGCAACCATTAATTCTTGAGTTCTAACAAGAACAAGACTAAATATCACTAACTCAATCACAAACAAGCCCTAAATTAAACACCTATCAAATACCCACACTAGGGTTGGGCCACGACCATAGCTAAATATTTACCTACTCATGAGAATTAAAGAAATTAAAGAAGAAACAAAGACATAATTCATAATATTTGATTATGGGATGAAAATCTAGTGTTTGGAGACAAATCTAGTACAAAATTACTAAAAGCAGTAAAAGAAAATGGAACTGGTGCTCTTCTAAAACCTAACTTTTTCTACAAATGACAAAAAGTCCTATTTATACTAAGCTAAAAATATCTGACAAAATGCCCCCTGCGGAGGTTGCGCGGCTGCACACATGGCTTGAACTAGGATCTGGACTTTAATCAGCGGACCAACAAAAGTGAGTGCGGCCGCATCTTTGGCTTCTACGACCGCATAAAAATCGTGCGGACCGCATGTCTTCACTTTGTAGTCTCTGAATCTCTTTTTATGTGGTCCCCATAATATTGATTGCAGCCGCACACTGGCTTCTGCGGCCGCATAAAATTCCTGCGGTCCGCACAACTTCAATTCGAGGTTCTCTGAATTCATTCCTCTGCAGTCCGCATAATAGTGAATGCGGATGCACACTGACTTCCTTGGTGCACACATCTTTACTTGCTCAAACTTCCAAGTCTCTGAACCTTTCTTCTGCGGCTGCACTAGAATTATGCGGTCCGCACACTGTGAAGCTGAAGTTGACAGGGTTTCTTCACTGTTCACGGCCGCACACAGAATTGTGCGGCCCGCACTCTAAGCATTTTTACCCTATTTTTGTCCTTGTCCAATCTTGACTCCTTTTTGAGTTGATTTTCACATTTTTGACTTGTTTCCCAGTATTCCTGCAATAAAGCTCATTTCATTAGTTCTCGGGATACCTTTAAGTATTTTCGAGCTAAAACTCAAGTAAAAGAGGGAAAATAAGCGGTCAAAATACCTACTTATCATATATCTCGTCATTATACAAAGAACACCAAAACCAAAACACTCGCAATGCTCTCTAAGAACTGGCCCAAGATCCCAAGAACCAAACTAAAGGGAAATCAACTCAAATCATCATCAAAGGTGTTAAAGACTACAAGAGAATGCCTCTATGATTTTGTGGTGTGATTGAGGGCTATTGTGAGCTAAGTTGAAATAGGGTATCGAGTTGTTGCTGCTTTCCAAGGTATGTATAACATCTTCTTGATTGTTCCTAAGGCTAATCTTGTGTTGGTTGTGTTATTTGAGTGAAAAACCATAAGATATCACTTGAAAGAACATGGGATATAGTTTTCTTTTTGGTTGGGCTGTTTTGTGGCTAAATATATGGTTTGTGGTGGCTGAAAATTGGAGAAATAATTTGATAATGTTGTGGATGCTGTTGTTAATATTTTCTAGTTGTTAATTAAGATGATTGAAGAAGAAAATATGAAAAACAAGTGATTGACGGTAAAAAATTAAGGTGCTAGATGTATGGGGCTGTTTTGCAAGGGATTTTGTGGATGTTTAAAACTAGAAATAATATGGTACATATAAGTATGATGTTGTGAAGGTTTTAAACTAATTTATGGAATAAGAATTGGATTCAAATTTTATCTTGTTATGAGTAAAAACGAGTTTGCCGCTCAATATGATTGTTAAGATAATTGGAGAAACTCATATTGGATTATATTGTTGTTGTTGCTATTGTTGGTTATAGTTATTGTTTTTGGTTGTTGATCACCCTTAGTGGTCTTTGGGATATATTAAAATAGGGGAGTTGCTGCCCGATTTTCCTTAAGACATACGACTAGCCAAATACGATGGTACGACATTATATGTTAATGGAAATATCATTTCACTTGTTGTAGATGCAAAAATTTGTGTTGAGCTTGGTTGAGTAATAAGGAAGAGATCATACATGTATGTTAAGGCTAAACCTTTGTTTCATTTTGGCATGATCCATTAATTACATGTGTTTGATAACGAGACATAAAGAGAAGTTCATATTCCTGAATTTTTGTACATTTTCCTAGTCTCATAAGTTACATCATTCTCCCTTATCGGGACTTCATATTCAGCTTAGTTTTGTCTTATGTCAGCCAAGAGAGCACAGAGTCTGTATATATAAAGTATTACAGTATTTTCACCACCATCGAGCTATTATTGATGGGCAGGCACCTATTAGGCAACCTCTAATCAGATGGTGAGTTATATACCGAGCCTACTGTGGTCGAGCGCCTATGACCGAACCCAGAATGGCCAAGATACAGAGCCTAGTATAGCTGAGAGCCTATGAGCAAGCCTACTATGCAGAGCAGTTACACATACCGAGCCTTACAAGGCCGGACAACTATTTTACTTATTATATTGAGAGAGTTGAGTCAGTATCACCTGGTAAGCATATCTTCAGATTATCTTTCACTCCCAGTTACTTTCAGTTATTATATTATCAATTCAGTTTCAGCTTTCAGTTATTTGGTTGCCTTACATACTCTGTACATTATTTCGTACTAACGTCCCTTTTGCCCGGGATGCTGCATTTCATGCATGCATGTCCTCATTGACAGTTGGACTAACCCTCCCGGCAGACAGAGTCAAACATCAGCTTGGTTGGTAAGCTCCACTTCCTCGGAGTTACCAGGTCTAGACCTCGGAGTCCATTTTATATATATATAGGTTTGATGGGTAGGTCGAGACCATGTCGCGACCATGTACAGTTCAGTTATCTCTAGAGGCTTGTAGACGAGTTTTGTATATTTTGTATAGCAGTAGATGTTCATGGCGGCTTCTCGGCCTGCACAATTATATATATCAGCTTTTGGGTATGTTTACCCCTCATATGACAGAGACGTTATTTTCAGATGATTCAGAATATGGCCTCATTGGCCTAAGTTGAGGGTTACCCCTCCAGAGTTCATAGTTACAGAGTGGTATGCTCGGGGAGAGAATGGCACCAGGTGCCGTCCAAGCCTCTTCAGGTTTGGGCATGAAAAAAGTGGTATCAGAGCCAGGTTTTGACGTTCTGTCCTAGGGAGTCTACAAGTCGTGTCTAGTAGAGTCTTGTTTATGGGTGTGTTGTGCACCACAATTATAAGCAGGAGGCTACAGGCATTTAGGACTGTCACTCTTTCTTCTTACTCTTAATCATGTGGTAGAGCTTAGTTAAAAGAACTCAATTTCCTAAGCTCTATCTTATTCATAATACAACGATGCCTACATTCAGAAAGACGGTTGATAAGAGAATAGTTGTGGAAGTGTTGAGTCAGAGGAACTCAATTTTGCATCATGCTTATGATGAGTAAATGTGAGGTCTTCAGCAGATCATATGTGTACTAAAAGGTGTAAGGTTCTTGATAAGGAGCTTTAAGGCAAGAATACTTATCCACTCTTACGGTAAAAAGAAATAACATAATCGGAGGGTAGACACAAGTTTCATCAAGTAAAATAAGCAAGGTGAAGAAGGGTACGAGGTACCCAGTTATTGAAGATTATCATTATTTACCATTCAGGAAGAGAGATATAGGAATTTTTAGTTACCTTCAACAGTAACAGAGGTATGTAAAATCGACCACACTGATCTCAATTATGACCTATGAGAGCTAACAGATATAGTTAAAGAGAATGACGGGTTATCAGGATCCAGCTGGGGTTAGAGTAACCAAAAATGTTGAATGAATTGTTTGCGTTAGTTGACATTTCTGAAGGACATTGCAAATCTAATAGATTTCCTTGTGAGACACCCAAATGGTGCACTCTATAATAGTATAGCAAGATATGAATAATAGAATGTTCCAAAAGAATTTTTACAAAGATAGGCACTAGAAGCCTAGAAGGGATAAATATTACCTTAGCGTGGCTCCCGCTATAGTAAACAGAGAATGTTAGGCAACCCGAAAAGACAGTGATGGAGCAAGGGGAGCTAGAGGCAGAAGGATGTTTTGTTCTAGTTTTCAGAATAAATTGATAGACATAGAAGTTAGCGGGAAATAAGAAGAGAGTTAATGAAGTATTATGAGTAAGATGTGATACATGGATGACAACGGTATATCAAAAAGATGACGGTATTACAGAGTTTATAGTCAAGTGAAG
Organism: Nicotiana paniculata; assembly: GCA_005239505.1. Taxonomy (NCBI): domain Eukaryota; kingdom Viridiplantae; phylum Streptophyta; class Magnoliopsida; order Solanales; family Solanaceae; genus Nicotiana; species Nicotiana paniculata. The sequence continues at coordinate 31,704 of ML312774.1, read as the reverse complement.
GAGAAGACGAGAGATGACAGGCCTTGAGACAACAAAATAGGATAAGCCATAAAGTCATCCTCATTTTGAGAAAATGAGTTGTCGACTCCAAATTAATTACCAGAAGGCTAAGTTAGACCCCCGCGGAGTAATAGAAATCAACATAGGCTAGTAAACAAGAAAAAAAATCGAACATGATTTAGGGACCAAAGGATTCGATAATAGTCGGCATCGCAAGAGTTTCAAAATTTGTGTTCCACAAATGATTGAATGGACAACAGAAGAAGATTCATGAGAAATTATGAGAATGGTCATTCAGGAAGACGCTTCCCTAAAGCAAGCAATATGAGCAGAGTCATGGTTAAGGGACTAAGTGTGCCAGTTACATTAGGTGTCACCTTCGTGCATAGGCAATTCAGTTATCCTTGGTAGGGAAAGGTTACCGCAATGCAAGTAAGAGTTAGTGAAGTCGTGAAAAGTCACCAAAGATAAAGAGGTAAACCATATATAGGTAAATCTTCATAGAATTATATGTTAGTACTCCCCTAAAGGGGGGAAAGATGGTGTGATATGGTAGTAAGTCGGAGTTATGTAGTTCAAGTAACTATGGAATAGTAAATAATGAATGCGGTAAAAAGGCGAAAGGAATGATATTGCATTTATTCAAATCCTAAGGATATGTTACGAATTGAGAATATTATTCAAGCACGATGTCGAGGGGTGGCAGTATGTGTTCCCGACTAGAATGTTATTGATAGTAAGTGTGAATGAACACTTGATCCATAAGGAGCCAGTGCGAGAGGTAAGTTAAGAAAAAGGAAATAACCCAAGAAAGGTTACGCAGCATACAAATATGAGCATGGATTGATGAGTAGTTAGTGGTTTATTCAGGAAGAACCTAGTTATGGCTAGATAATAGGTCCATATGAATCAACAGATTATACAAAATAAATGTAGTAAAACCCAGCACAGGAAATTGAGCCTCGCAAATACGACATCGTAATTCTTGTGAAATATTCAGATAGGAGTTGGGGTAGTAAAAGGTTTCGTATAACTGTTACGGAAATAAAAGAGAGTGCCACTAGGGAGACAATCAAAATTTCATTTCAGAAGCAACCCTACAAGCACAAGGGCGTGGAGGTAAGTAACTAAGGATAATGATAGGCGAGTAAGAACATCAAGAATTTTGTTAGGTATAAGATGGTATAAGCTCACAGATTTACAAGAGTCAGAGAATCTTCCCTAAATGCTACAATGAAAGACTAGATAAAGAAATAAGGAAGAAGGCTTCAAACTAAGAATAGTGACCTAAATAAATAATAATCTTATAACAACAGTCTCACTACAACATTGTATACACTCCATAAGAAAGTGGCACCAATTGTGGCTAATGAACGGAAAGTAAAAAAAATCAAAAAAAAAAAGAGAGTAATATTCGAGATCATATGAGTTTCACAACATTCCAATAGGTGTTGGCACTAAGATAAGCCAAGTAGTCATGCAACCAGTGGTAGAACGACTAGGAAAATTAATTTCTTACTTTTAAAGAAAGCTGAGAAGGCACGAAAGAAATTATTCGATCAATGATCCATAGTTAGTTACATTATGAACGCATTTAAGATTTTGGGGTATTATTCATGCAGCATATATGTTGACATTCCTCAGCTATAGGAGACTCCGGTATAAGTTAAAATAAAGAATTAAGTCCACCTCACGAACAAAAGCTTGAATTGCTAGAAGGTTATATCGTGGATGTTCCATAGCGTCCATGAGGGGCTAAAGTAATAACTAACACTCTGAGTCATAGATCAGAAGACAAAGTAAGCCTACTTATAGGCTGAGATTAAAGAGGAAACTAGAGAGTTACTTCAGCGAAGTGAACTAGGAGTTTGATTATTAGACCCTGATGAGTATACAAATCGTGATTCGGGACATTGTAAAATCACTTTAAATATAATAGGTACAAAAAGATAGTATAACAGTCATATGCTATAATGGCTCTACGATAAATCTAGTTAGAACTGTACCAACGTCATGAGAAGTCAATATGAAGCCTTCGTCGGGCTGTGTATGCACATGAGGTGCAAGTATTAAAGTAGAGCTTTAACGTGTGAATGTGAATTCCACCTATATGGAAGGAAGGTTAGGAAATAGATAGAAGATATGATGCAATATTTAAAGGTAAGTAAGGTACAGGTGAAGAAGTTATGAATGCCCAAGTATAGAAGGTTGCGAATAATCCACATATCGAATAGAGGGATGGAAGTATGGTAATTCTGTATCAAGAAATGATAGTGTTGTAGTCAGTGGCATATCTTCCATGCTATGGTTTTCAGGTACATGGAGGTCTATCTAAGAGAGTAAAGAAGAGTTAGAGAGGATATATTGTCTCGATAGAGGCGCTAGCAAGTTTAAGGAAGGTTGTGAGTAGTATAAATAGATATATGTAGGTCGCAAGCTAAAGTATAGTAGAGAGACAAGGTTTTAGGTAGAAAGGAGTAAGGATAAAAAGAGGTTATTAAGAAGGTGACGAGAGTAGGTAAAGCCTCAGGATTAAACCCATTAGAACAAGAAGAGCTGATGGTTTCTCTAAGTTATACAAAGCTCAGTATAGCCTGAATAAACTCCAAGGAGTCTAAGACTAATAGCATTTAGAAGAGATGGAATGTTGCCCTGATAATAGAGTGAGGATGTAATTGTGATAGATAAAGGATAACATTTGGGCCTTTGATTGAGTAATGATTTTTAAAAAAGGGGATTTCATGAATTGTACCGGATTAAAATACTCACATAAGGTGAATCACATTGGGATGCTATGAAATATGATTATGGAAGCATGGTATCACACCTAGGTGGATCAGCCTAATCACTTCAGATGTTCCCCCAATGAAACGTGAGCCCTAGCGGTAGCATTACAAAAAAAGGTCAAGTTATCAATGGTAGATTATAGATCAATATTGACGTAAATCAACAATGGATGGATAAAAGTTATAAAGTATGAGATGAGATTAGTCCGTCATTCTTAAGATGAACAGTAATGAAGAAGAATTAAAGGATTTATACTTATACATATAGGATAAGCAACGAGAGTAAGCTGGAGTTTGGTAGCAAACCTCAGTAGCGATAAATTGAAGTAAGAGTTATGGTATATTATGACCTACCTAGATGCAGTAAATTTATGCGAATAGATAACTAGGTCTATGAAATAAGATATAGCAATATTCTTAAGTGCAACAAAGTACCGAGAGAAGAACTAGTATACCCATAGAAGCCCAGAGGGACATCTTGTTAAGCTTTGTATATGTTTACAAAGTAAGGTCTAGAGATTGGCTAAAAACTGGAGAAAAAGGGAAAGAAGATTCGCATAGGCACACTTACAAGGTCAGAGTCGTACTGGCTGCATGATGGAAGGTAGCAACGGTTACGATATTGGAACGATTCCAACTACAAGTCATGGCGTGAGAAAGAGGCCTAGAGGGGGGAATGCCCTTGTCTTTGAATTTATTCATCAAATAATTTTGTAGATGGTAAGGAGAACATTAAAGTATTCACAAGAGCTATAGCTTATAGACTGATAAGCACACCAGTAAACATTCAAGGACGAATGTTCCAAAGGGGGAATGATGTTACACCCAATGTTTTTGTATCCGAAAGTACATCGTAAGTCAATTGATGTAAGCTCGGAAATGAGATCCTCTTTGGAAGTATATAAAGTGATTTAATTTTTTTACACCCCCGTACTTTAGACGTCACTGTCATTATAGGATTATCTAATGTAAACTCAAAAAGGATGAAATCCTTCTACAAGGATAAGAAAGGTTTACCGAAGTCTTAAGTAAGTTAAGATAAATATGAGACTTGTTAATCATGATTTAAATGAGTATAAAGTCATAATATTACTATATATTATGTTTTTATATGAAGTATTATGTTTGGAAAAAATCGGATTTAAGTTGCGGAAAAACCGACTAAGGATTTGCCTTGTAATGAAGCGTTTCGTGGATTACATTAGATGTATTATATGAGGACTTTTTGGGACATATAATATACCAAAATGAAGGTATTGAAACCTATTTTTCAACTGTCCAAACCATTTATTCATACGATATAGGGGTAGAGAAATATGAATTTTTAAAATAGAGTCACCAAGTCACATCGTCGCAATTCGGAGAAACTGACAGGTTTATAGGCCAGGTTGCGAGGCCATTTTCTTCCAATATATTTAGATTTAAATGGAGATATTTATATGGAATTAAATCCCTATGTGTATAGTTTTCAACTCTGCAAACCGCTTGTCAATAAGATGTCGTATTAGAGAGATGCAAGCTTCCGAAGTTGCACCGCTCAAGCTGCCAAGCAGGCAGCATACCCACCTACTTGGAGAATTGAGGCGTTGGGCTTATAAGTTATCTTCTACCTAGTACATATCATCATTATACACAGAACACTTACACCAAAACGCTCGCAATGATCTCCAAGAACTGGTCCAATATCCCAAGAATCAAACTAAAGGAAAATCAACTCAAATCATCATCAAAGGTGTTAAAGACTACAAGAGAATGCCTCTATGATGTTGTGGTGTGATTGAGGGCTATTGTGAGATAAGTTGAAATAGAGTTTCGAGTTGTAGAGGTTTTCCAAGGTATGTATAACATCTTCTTGATTGTGCCTAAGGCTAATCTTGTGTTGGTTGTGTTGTTTGAGTGAAAAACCATAAGATAGCACTTGAAAGAACATGGGATATGGTTGTATTTTTTGTTGGGCAGTTTTGTGGCTAAATATATGGTTTGTGGTGGCTGAAAATTGTGAGAAATAATTTGATAATGTTGTTGTTTCTGTTTTTAAGCTTTTCTAGGTGGTAATTAAGTTGACTGAAGAAGAAAAAATGAAAAATAAGTGATTGACGGTAAAAATTAAGGTGCTAGACATATGGGGCTGTTTTGCAAGGCATTTTGTGGGTGTTTAAAACTAGAAATAATATTGTACATATAAGTATGATGTTGTGAAGGTTGTCAACTAATTTATGGAATAAGAGTTGGATTCAATTTATATCTTGTTATAAGCCAAAACGAGTTAGTCGCTCAATATGATTTTTAAGATAATCGAAGAAACTCATATTGGATTATATTATTGTTGTTGCTATTGTTGGTTATAGTTGTTGTTGGTTTTTGATGACCCTTAGTGGTCTTTGGGATGTACTAAAAATAGGGAATTTGCTGCCCGATTTTTCTTAAACCATACCACTAGCCAAATACGATGGTACGACATTATATGTTACAACAATATCATTTCAATTGTTGTAGATGCAAGAATTTGTGTTGAGCTTGGTTGAGTAATAAGTAAGAGATCATACAGGTATGTTAAGGCTAAACCTTTCTTTGATTTTTGCATGATCCAGTAACTACATGTGTTTGATAACGAGACATAAAAAGAAGTTCATATTTCTGAATTTATGAACATTTTCCTAGTCTCATAAGTTACAACATTATCCTTATCGGGACTTCATATTCAGCTTAGTTTTGTCTTATGTCAGCCAAGAGAGCACAGAGTCTCTATATATAAAGTATTAAGGTATTTTCACCACCATCGAGCTATAATCGACGGGCAGGCCCCTATTGGGAAGCCTCTTATCAGATGGTGAGTTATATACCAAGCCTACTGTGGCCGAGTGCCTATGAGCGAGCCCAGAATGGCCGAGATACAGAGCCTAGTCTGGCCGAGCGCCTATGAGCGAGCCTACTATGGTAGAGCAGTTACACATACCGCGCCTTATAAGGCCGGACAAATATTTTACTTACTATATTGAGAGAGTTGAGTCATTATCACCGGGTAAGCATATCTTCAGATTATCTTTGACTCCCAGTTACTTTCAGTTATTATATTATCAGTTCGGTTTCAGCTTTCACTTATTCAGTTGACTTAAATACTCGATATATTATTTCGTACTGACGTCCCTTTTGCCATGGACGCTGAATTTCATGCCTGCAGGTCCTCATTGGCAATTGGATGAACTCTCCCAGCAGACAGAGTCAAAAATCAGCTTGGTTGGTAAGCTCCACTTCCTTGGAGTTACCAGGTCTAGACCTTGGAGTCCATTTTATATATATATAGGTTTGATGGGTTGGTCGAGGCCCTGTCCCGACCATGTACAGTTCAATTATCTCTAGAGGCTTGTAGACGAGCCATGTATATTTTGTATAGCAGTAGATGTTCATGGCGGCTTCGTCGTCCTGCACAATTATATATATCAGCTTTTGGGTATGTTTACCCCTCATATGAGAGAGACGTTATTTTTAGATGATTCAGAATATGGCCTCATCGGCCTAAGTTAAGGGTTACCCCTCCAGAGTTCACAGTTACAGAGTGGTACGCTCGAGCCGAGTATGGCATTGGGTGCCGGTCATGCCTCTTCAGGTTTGGGGCGTGACACCTAAGTACAACGGAACGACTGACCCAAACGAGCACATAACTTCATACACATGCGCCATCAAAGGAAATGACTTGGAGGACGATGAGATCGAGTCTGTCTTACTGAAGAAATTCGGAGAAACCTTGTCAAAGGGAGCCGTGATATGGTATCACAACTTACCCCCTAATTCTATTGACTCATTTGTTATGCTCCTAAAATCTTTTGTGAAAGCACAAGCTGGGGCTATCAAGGTCGAAACCAAGAAATCAGATCTCTTCAAAGTGAGGCAAAAAGACAACGAAATGCTCAAAGAGTTCGTCTCTCGATTTCAAATGGAATGGATGGACCTGCCATCGGTCACTGATGATTGAGCCATTCAAGCTTTTACCCAAGGACTCAATGTTCGAAGTTTGGTGGCTTCACAGCATTTGAAGAAAAATGTGATAGAATATCTGATTGTCACTTAGGCTGATGTGAATAACCGATATCAATCGAAAATCAGAGTCGAAGATGATCAACTGGGGGCACCCTTTTGGTCCATATATCCTGCTAGACCCATCGACGGTGTCAAGAGAGATATTGACTGTGAACCAAGGTCGAACAGGGATCGGTATCAGCCGTACAATAAGGATCAAATAAGCTATGGGTCCAGATGGGGTTCCATACGAAATGAAAGAAGAAATGACATAGGCTAAAACAACCGGGGACTCATGAGCAAGAATGGTTTCGACAGCCCTATCGGATCGAAAGAAGCACCGAGGTTGTCAAAATATAACTTTAACGTTAATGCTATTGTTATCGTATCGGCTATCGGACACATCAAAGATACCAAATGGCCTCAACCTCTATAATCTGACCCAGCCCAAAAGGATCCAAACCAGATGTGCAAATATCATGGCACTCACGGCCACAGAACAGAGGATTGATGACATTGGAGGTAGACCCATTGTTCCACAACGGGCACTTCGAGAATTCATGAGTAACCGAGCCAAGAATCATTTCAGAAATAGGTGTTGCACCCCCTTTTTTCTCTCTTTTCGGATCGGTCAGGGTTTTTGACGTTATTGGGACAACTCATTTCCTTTTGGGAAAAGAGATGTGAAGGACTTGAAGATTCGCCACCTAATGAATTAAGGTGCGTTAGGGCACCTATTAAGGGTTATAATAACACTAATTGAATAACCATTTATTGGGTAAGGGCTTGAAATTACTCCAAGGGGAAGGTGTTAGGCACCCCTCGAAGTCCACAACTGTGGTTCCCGGACAAACAAACTTTGTGAATTTTAGCAAGTAGCAAATAAGCAGTTAAGTATACACATGGCAACAAGTAATGCTTGTGCAAAGATTCGCAGTCTAAGCACACATATGTAGGGAATAAGGGAGTCCTAAGTTGTTAATCCTATAGGATCACATCAATGCAATGCCTGGTAATCACTCCTCAGTGAGGGGCTACACGTGGCATTAGCGCACCGGTCATCATATCCATATCTACCCTTTACCACACCCCTTAGCAGTTATTAAGCAAATTTAATTAGCGATCTCTATGCGTGTTTTTACCCATCCCTTCTCAATGGTCCTGGAGGAATTTAGGACCTCTAAGTATAGGTAGCTCTAGACAAACCCCTAAGGTTTTAAAAGGATAAATTCTAAGCGACAGACAAGAACAAATAGGACTGATCAGATAAATGCAGGAAAGCAGTTATGAGGGCTAGATTTACCTCCACAAGTAATGCACATAATCAGCACGTCTCAAACACAAACAAGAGGCGGTTTTATTAGACAGGATCTTAAGGTAGGATATCTAATTGAATGTCAATGCACAGAAATATGCAGCTTTATTTTTATAAACTCAGGAGCAGGGGCCTAATTAGTTTGCCTACTGATTTTTAAGCATGTTAACCTTTAGATAGTTCAGAAGTTGTTTTTTTGCCTAAAAGCACGTTGTTCTAGATGTTACGAAAGTGCAGGGAATGCTGCCAGTTTTATCTAAAGCAAGACAATCGTATGTGAGATTGTTTTTACCTTTTTCATGAATCAATAGTTAAAAATAGGTGTGGTTAAGCAAATGCAAACGGAGTCCAAGAGCATGGTATCTAATATGCACATATAAAATGCAGAATGATTAAGACATAATTTCAGTATGCACAAAATTCCTAAAACATGATTTCTAAACGCACAAAGAGTTACATGATTTTTGAATGCACAGGAGTAATAGTTTTATATTAACTTTATTATCCTAGGAGCAGGATTTCTAAGTGGTAGGCATAAGCATAAATTAAGAACATGATATGCGTTGAAGCAGTAAACATGAAAAGCCTTAAGGACATTATATCTAATGCATGTTTGGCATGGTTTGAATGAATATGTTGGTCCTAAGAATGGATTCTAATGCAGATACAGGGAATGTAAAAGCCTAAGGCATGATTTCTACCCAATGATAGAATATATAATTACCCTTCCCATTTCACTAGCCAACCCCAATATCTATTTACAAATAATTATTACAAACCAGCTGAATAAATTACATAAATATATAAAGGGAAAGAAGAAGTTGAACTATAGGGAGCCTGAAGTAAGCCCAAATGTACCAAATTGTCCATAGCCTCATATGCCAAAGTCATAACCTTTCTCATGTCCGGGTGCGTCAGAGTTCCCTAAGGACCTTAAGGATCCCGAGCAGTGCTCACACCCAGATTTCATAACCAGAATTAAGTAAGTGCAGTGTGAAAGTACCAGCTCCAGTGCATCAGAGTTCAGAGGGATCTCACAGGAATCCCAAAGCAGTCACACACTGGAGGGGCAGAACTTAAGGACCTAAGAGTAAAGTGACAGTGCTTGACATAGTTTTTGAAAATGCTTTGGTATAAAACAGTATTGAGAAGACTCAGTGAAGTAAAGAGGTCTTATAAAATAGGAGTCGAGTAGTAGTAAAATAATTTGAACTGGAATAATGCAAACACTTGAAGAATCAAACAAATAGCAGAACACTCAAAAGCAAGCAGGTTCAACAGTCTTTCACACAGGGAGATTGGGAATTGGGGATATATAGGACATGTACAGTGAACACATAACAGGCAGAAGCACAGAAGTTTTGTAGGGGGTTTATGGGATTAGGAGATAGCTAATAATACAAACATAGTGTAGGATTGTGGATTTCAGAACAGACAAGTGGGACATAGTTGCATTAAACGGAATTAAGCATAGAATCAGACAACTTAGGGTAACAAATTTTCTTTTGCAAAGAAATGTTCATACTAGAAACCAGACAAACATAAACAGAGTAGAGTCAGGCTGGGACATACTATAAAGGAATAAACAAGTTCGTAAACATGTTGATCCCAAGTTGAATTAGGACAGAACTAATCTGCTAAGTGAAAACATGCTAACTACATATTGAAAAGCTTCAGAATATCAGACATAGAACAGTAATCAGTAAATTACAGTAGTAAGAAAACACATTGAGTTTGGAACTTGTATTTAAATCAGAGCATACCAGTTAAGCAGAGTAAATACTAAGCGTAGGGCAGTAGTATGAGATAACTAGCCTTGGCTTACAGTCGGCTAGTTCAGTAATAATAGCAAGTAACAAGAGAGAGAGAGAGCAGAGAAGCTTTAAGTGTGAGAGAAATTAGTGAACTAATGTCAGGTCGTGTCTGTAGAAGACTGTCTAATGAGAGTAGAAGAGAGTAATATATATAGTAGTTTGAAAGCTAGGTAAATAAGGTAAAAGTCAAACTGTTCAGTAATTGAAGAACTCAGAATCAATTAGAGTAAAAATCAGTGCAAGTACTCCCTCAATTAAGGGAGTTAACTTCAAACGGTAAAAGACAGGTAACAAATAAGGAAGGAGATCATATATGGCTGAAATATAGCTAAGGAAATAATTCAAACCCAGTACAGGTATAGAGTAAGCGATTAAGGCTAGGTACATAAGGTTCTAATTAAGAAAATAACATAAGAATCAATTAACAGTATAGTCAACCACATAATTAAGGCAAGAAAATAATTTAGAAGTCGAAAATCAGTAAAGGGTATCAATTACAGGAAATTAGGGATTCAATTATATGAAATTAGGGATTCAATCAAAATAGCATTGATTAAAGGAAACTACTACAAACTTATGGAATAAACATAGTATAGGCAGGGAGAAGCAAAATCAAAAACCCTATGAGCATAACGGGGTAGAAATCACAAAAATTCAGAACATATTCATGAGGAAAGACATGCATACAAATTAAATGAACAAATCAGCGTAGACAGACTCAGAACCCAGAACTAAGACAAGAAATTAGGGGTTTTAGCACAGTTAATCAGGTTAAAGTAAAAACCTAAATAAACTGTTTAAACATAAAGATTATAGAATAACACTTAAAATCAAAGGAAAAGTCGTTTTGAGAAAAGGGTTAAGAAACCCTAGTTATGGAGACGAAGAGACATTTTGAAAAGATCAGAAAGATTCTCATGGAAAATAGTAAAATAGCTCAGAATACTCTTAGATATGTTACAGATCTAACGAGTCAAGATATAAAAATAGGGAAAAGGTAGAGAGATTTCGGCTAAGAAACCATAGATCTAGCCGGAAAAAGAAAGATCTTACTCAATCGATCCATGACGGCCTGAGAATGGTAAGCACTGACTCAAGGGAGGGAAGTGAACGGCCACTGGTCCCTTGAGGACCTCGAGACGGCAAGAAATCGGGCATGGGAGAAGCCATAGAGGCTAGGGGTGTTAGAGAACCACCATTGTTACCGGCGAGCCAGCAGCCGGCGAGGGGAAGCTAGGGTTAGGGCAGAGGGAGCTTGAGAGAGAATTGGAGGGTATGACGGCAGAGAGAAAGAGAGAATGAGGGAATGGGGGTAGGTTGTTTAGGTTAATTAAGGTAATGGCGAATCTGGGTCGTTGATCAAAATTGATCAACGCCCAAGATTTAATCAGATACTGGGTCGGGTAATTTAGGAATTGGGCTTGGGTATTGGGCTAGTTTAATTAAGGAATTTGGGCTGGTTTGAATAGGTTATAATTGAAATGAGATGGGCTACTTGTTAAATACCAAGATAATTTTATAAAATAATTACTAATTATAAAATTGAATTTCATGCATAGAAATCTTCAAAATGATTATTTGGTATTTTGAAATACAAAAGACTAATTTCTGGTAAAAGATAGTACAAAATTATATGCATGGGCTATAATTACAAATTTATTGCAATTATAGCCAAAAGGTGCCAATTTGGTTATTTATGAAATAATTTGGTCTTAATAGGACCATGAACACTAAATTAAATCAAGAAATATTTTTGAAAACATTTGTGATGCAATTTTGAAATTATTTATTGGAAATAAAATGCTGGATAAATTAATAAATTATGGAAAAATACCAGTTGCTATTAATGCATTATTTTGAAGGTATATACGCAATTTTAAAATATTTTGGGAAAAATTGGGTATCAACAATAGGGACTCAAATAAATAAATCGAGCAAGAAGAACCTCAACATGTCATTCACATGATCATCTAAGGGGTCGACGTTCCTCATGGCCCGATGTTAAAGTGCACCAAAGTATCCATCACAAGGGAGAAACGGACTCGAGATTACATACCAGAAGGAACTTTGTCTTTCAGCGATGAGGACGCAGAAGGAATCGTGCAGCCCCATAACAATGCACTGGTAATATTTGTACTCATGAATAAATCTCCAGTTAAACATGTGTTAATTGATCCAGGTAGCTCGGCCAACATCATTCGATCGAGGGTCATAAAACAACTCGCCCTACATGACCAAATCGTGCCTGCAACCCGAGTGCTAAACGGACTCAACATAGCTTGTGAAACTATTAAGGGAGAAATAACATTACCAGTAAACGCCACCAGGACCATCCAGGAAACCAAGTTTTATGTGATCGAAAGGGACATAAGGTACAACCCCCTGTTCGGGAGGACATGGATCCACAACATGAGGGCAGTGCCCTTGACCCTTCACCAGGTGTTAAAATTCCCAATGGCAGAAGGGATTAAAATGATCTACGGGGAGCAACCGGCTGCAAAGGAAATGTTTGCAGTTGAAGAGGTGATTCCAGTATCAACACTGATGACATCGAAGGAACCAAGTTCGAAAAGGAAACTAAATCAGAATTATCGACTCCAGCCACGACCCAGTTGGATAAATAGAGGCCCGATGAAGATGATGATTATGGGGTTCCCAAATCTTTTATGGTACCCAATGATTTCGATGCTACAAAATCAATAGTCAAAGAGCTGGAGCAAGTCACATTGATCGAACATCTACCCGATCGGAAGGTATACCTGGCACCGGGTTAACCTCCGAGCTTAGGAAAAAACTCATTCAATTTCTCTTAGTTAACATAGATTGTTTTGCTTGGTACCATCTCGACATGAGGGATCCCACCGGAGATAACTACTCACAAGTTGAGCCTGGAACGAAATTCCACCCAGTCAAGCAGAAAAGGAGACCCCAGTCCAAGATCAAACATGCTTTCATCAAGGATGAGATAACTAAACTCCTTAAAATAGGGTCCATTTGGGAGGTCAAATACTCGAAATGGTTAGAAAACGTAGTAGTAGTCCCTAAAAAGGAGAAAAACTGAGAATGAGTTTAGATTATAAAGATTTAAATAAGGCATATCCCAAGGACTCTTTCCCTTTGCCCAACATCGATCACATGATCGATGCCACGGCCGACCATGAGATCCTCAGTTTTCTCGATGCCTACTCGGTGTACAACCAAATACGGATAAACCCGAATGATCAGGAAAAGACTTCTTTCATCGCTAAGTATGGCACATATAGTTATAGCGTGATGCCATTTGGATTAAAAGATCGTCGGTGCCACTTACCAACACCTAGTAATCCGAACGTTTGAAGAACAAATAGGGAAATCCATGGAAGTTTACATTGATGATATGTTGGTTAAGTCCCTGCAAGTAGAGGGCCATTTAAAGCATTTGCAGGAAACCTTAGGTATATTGAAGAAGTACGACATGAAGCTAAATCCGGAGAAATGTGCATTCGGTGTCGGATCAGGTAAATTTCTCGAGTGCATGGTATCCAACCGAGGAATCGAGATCAACCCCGACAAGATCAAACATATCAAGTATATCATGATAATGGACAACGTGAAGGCCATGCAAAGACTAATCGGACGTATTCCCGCCCTGGGGAGATTCATCTCGAGGTCCTTCGATAAGAGTCACCAATATTTTTTGTTACTGAAGAAGAAAAACAACTTCACATGGACTCCGAAATGCCAACGGTCCTTGGAAGAACTGAAGCGATATCTATCGAGCCCGCTACTGCTCCACACACGAAAAGCAGACGAACAACTATACCTATACTTGGCAGTATCGAAGATAGAAGAAAGTGGAGTCCTAGTTCAGGAAGAACAAGGTACAAAATTTCCAATTTATTACGTTAGCAGGACCTTAGGTGAGACCGAAACTAGGTATCCTCAACTAGAAAAGTTGTTGTTCGCTTTGCTAAGCGCCTATAGGAAACTGAAACCGTATTTTCAGTGCCATCCTATATGTGTTGTGACAACTTACCCATTGTGAAATATATAATGCATAAACCCAAACTCTCAGGACGATTGGCCAAATGGGTCGTAGAAATTAACGGGTACGATATTGAGTATCAACCCCAGACATCCATCAAATCTCAAATTTTAGCATATTTCGTGGAAGACTTTACACCGGCCCTAATACCAGAGGTATAAAGAGAGTTGTTGGTAAACTTGGGGACGTCTTCGGGAATCTGGATCCTCTTTACGGGGCGGTGCCTCTAACGCAAAGGGGTCCGGACTTGTCATCGTGCTGAAGCCACCCACATGTAATGTAGTTAGACAATCCATTAGGATTGTGAAATTGACTAACAATGAGGTCGAATATGAGGCCACGATTGCAGGTCTCGAACTGGAATGTTGGAGGCGGAGGTGATCGAAGCTAAGTGCGACTCCCTCCTTGTGGTAAACCAAGTTAATAGAATGTTCGAAGTAAGAAATGGACGAATGCAAAGGAACCTAGATAAGTTGTAGGTAAGATTACGTCGATTAAAAGAGTGGACTTTGCAGTACGTACCTCAAGATCAATATAGCAAGGTCGATGCCTTTTCAAAATTAGGGTCATCGGTCGAAGACGACAAGCTCAGCTCGGGGGCAGTCGTATAGCTCGTGAGGTCGGTAGTAGAAGAAGGTCACGCCGAAACAAACTCCACTAGCCTAACTTGGGATTGGAGAAACAAATATATAAGGTATTTGAAGACCGAGAAACTGCCCTAAGATCCAAAAGAATCGAGGGCCCTACGCACAAAGGCAGCCCGATTCAGCTTGTCCGAGAACGGTACCTTGTTCAGAAAAATGTTTGATGGCGCGCTAGCAATGTGTCTGGGACCGGGATAAACCGAGTACGTTCTGAGGGAAATCAACGAGGGAACCTGTGGATATCATTCAGGAACTGAATCATTGGTTCGAAAGTGTCACGACCCCAATCCTAAACCGGCCGTGATGCCGCCTATCGTGGAACTAGGCTAGCCAATAATCACATATTTACAGTCTCTTTCAAAATCCCAACCAATTTCAAGCATTTCATAAAATATACAGAGTTTACTAAATACATTAGGCCAATAAATAGTTCAACCAACCCCAAAACCCAGAGCTAACATGTCATGAGCATCTAAGGGGGATAAGCCAAAAAGGTACACTATTATAATACAAATCCTCCGAATAAATAGCTAGATACAACAAGAAGGGAAAACAGAGATACTGCGGATGCTGGATAGCTACCTCTATATCCCGCACTCCGGCTGCGCACGGAATAGATAGCTAATGCTTGGTATCTGCACCTTAATCTGCACACAGGGGTGCAGGGAGTAATGTGAACTCAGTAGTAATGATAATAAATCAAGTCTAAGCGGCAAGAAAACACATAAAAATCAATATCATCAATTCACAATATACACAGCCTTTCTTTCCAACAGTATATACATAGATATATGAAATCATCATGCCTTAAAACCAACTTCAGAAAAATCCTTTAAAAATGTATATTTTCAACAATTCCAGACCGAAAGATTTAGTATGAAAATGAAGTAAATCATAAGTAGCCCCTCGGGAAAAAACATGAATCATAAATCGCCCCTCGGGCAGAACATCACTCAGCACCTCACAGCCACTCAGTATCAGTCCCTCGGGCAATGTCACAATCACTCATGCGTCCCAATCACTCATCACTCGGCACTCAGCACTCAGTAGGTACCTGCGCTCACTGGGGTGTGTACAGACTCCGGAGGGGCTCCTTCAGCCCAAGCGCTAATATCAAGCCACCTCGTGGCGTATCATATCCTCACAATCAGGCCCTCGACCTCACTCAGTAGAACCTCTCAAAAGCCCCTCGAGCGAATCAGTAAAACGGGGTACTCGACCCAAAACATCATTTTTAAATCTCAAAGTAGTGTAAATCAGGCTGAGTTTCGAAAACAGTAAGCACAATGTGACTGAGTGAAATCATCAATAAACAGTGAGGAAAATAGCAGTAAAAAGCCCCCCCAAGGGGTCTAAACAGGTCAGCACGAGGCCCCAAACATGGCTTATAGCCCAAATATTTCAAAATCTTTAGAACACAATTTAACATAAGATTTTGAGTAAAATACGCAACTTAATAGTTGTCGCGGAGAGGACCAAGTCCAATCCAAAAATCAGTGCGCGTCACATACTCGTCATCTGAAATGTGCGTCATTCTAAAATCAGTGAGAAATATGAAGTCCGGGGTTTCATACCCTCAGGGCCACAATACTAGTCTGTTATGCCCTTGCCCCTCAAATTGGTTCTCGATTGCTCCGAATCTAACCCAAACCAGTTATTATCATTAATATATACTAAAGGAACACAACCCTATCGAAAACTATCAATTTATACAAGAATCTCGAAATTCGGCCAAACCCGAGCCCCGGGACCATGTCTCGGAATTCGATAAAATTTACATTACTAGAAACCTCGTCCTCCCACGATTCTACACATACCAAAAACACAACAATCGGACCATAATTGCCTACCCAAATTGCCAAAAGAATTTTCCAATCCTCCACCCATTTTTCCCAACCTTTTTCTACTTTACTCCTTCAATTTACAAGCCTAATCCGAACAAAATAGCATGGAAACGACTTTAATAACCCGGGAACTTACTTCCACTGAAGACCCACGAATTCTCTCTTCAAATTGCCCTCAAATGAGCTCCAACCGCATGCAACAATGGTGAAATAACTAAAACTTCACGGAGGCTTCTTTTATACTGTTCTGCCCAGCAATTCCTCACCTGCGGGCCTTTAATCGCACCTGCGGTTCCAGGTGCACACCTGCAAAATCCCACTAACGGACCAATTCTCGCACCTGCGAGCTGCAGGTGCAGACAACACTTCGCACCTACGTACCCCTCCTATCTAGCTTCCCTTCGCACCTGCGCATGGCCTTTCGTACCTGCGATGTCGCAGCTGCGGCTACCCATCCGCAGGTGCGGCCAACACCAGAAACTTACACCAGCAGGCATTTGCTGCAATTTTCCAAGTTCAAAACTCCGCCAACCATCCGAAATCAATCCCGAGCCCCTCGGGGCCCCAACCAAACATACCAACACACCCCATAGAATTATTCAAACTTAGTCGAGCCTTCGAAACACCAAAATTACATCAAATTCAAGCCTATGAATTTTGAAACTTCCAAATTTCGCCAACGACGCCGAAACCAACCAAAACACCTCCGATTGACCCAAAATTTTGCACACATACCCAAAATGACATTACGGAACTGTTCCAACTTCCGAAATCCCATTCCGACCTCGATAGCCTATTTTCCACTGCCGATCGGAAATTGCCAAAAATTAACTTTCACCAATTCAAGTCTAATTCTACATCGGACATCAAAACATCATTCCGAACACACTCCTAAGTCCCAAATCACCTAACGAAGCTATCCGAGCCATAAAATCCGCATTCTGAGGTCATTCACCAATAAGTCAACTCTTAGTTGACTTTCTCAACTATTAGGCTACTTTGAGAGACTAAATGCCTCAATTCTCACCATGACCACTCCGAACCCAAACCAACTGACCCAACACAACATAAACAGGATAAGCAATATATGATAAAGCAGAAATGGGAGAAACGGGGTAAATCTCACGGAATGACCGGCCGAGTCGTTACAGAAAGCTAATCAGAGTCGGCTATTACTGGATCGATATGGAAAAAGATGCAAAAGAGTTCGTACGAAAATGTGACGAATTCCAAATACATGCTCCGGTGATTCACCAACCCGTGGAACTGCTGCATTTGGTCTTATCACCATGGTCGTTCATGAAGTGGGGAATGGACATCATTGGCCCTCTTCCATGGGCACCAGTGGAAAGGCTCAATTTATCTTATTTATGACTGACTATTTTCTAAGTGGGTTGAAGCACAGTCGTACGAGAAGGTCAGGGAGAACGAAGTCATCGACTTCATTTGGTACCACATCATATGTCATTTCGGAATACCATCCGAAATCGTATGTGACAACGGGAAACAATTTATCGGCAGCAAAGTGGCCAATTTGCTCGAGGATCATAATATCAGAAGGATTTTGTCAACACCTTATAACCCTAGTGGGAACCGACAAGCCGAATCGACCAACAAAACCATACTCCAAAACCTCAACAAAAGGTTAACCAACGCCAAAGGAAAATGAAAGGAAATCTTACCCGAAGTCCTATGGGCATACCGCACGACCTCAAAGCCCAGTACTGGGGCCACCCCATTCTCACTAGTTTATGGTCGTTGAAGCTCTAATACCGATCGAAGTCGGTGAACCAAGTGTCAGATTCCGATACGCAATAAAGGAATCAAATTACGAGGCCATGAGTACAAGTCTGGAGTTATTAGATGAAAGGCATGAATCCGCATTGGTCTGGTGGCCGCCCAAAAACAACGGATCGAGAGGTATTACAATCAAAGGTCCAACCTTCGATACTTCAATATTGGGGACCTAGTACTAAGGAAGGTTACACTGAACACCCGAAATTCGAACGAAAGGAAGTTGGGGTTGAACTAGAAAGGACCGTACCAAATTTTCTAGGTCACCGGGAAAGGATCCTATAAGCTCGGAACGATGAACTGTGAACAACTACTGAGCAATTGGAATGTAACTCACCTAAAATGATACTACTACTAAGGTGCAAACCCATTCATTTTCTTTTATTTATATTTCAAACTAACACTTGCAGGTGACCGACAAGGAGCAGTACAAAGGTTTAGGTCTGAAAGCACACATTGCACTCTTTTTCCCTTGAACCAGTTTTGTCCTAAATGGATTTTCTGGAAAGATTTTTAACGAGGCAACAGTGGATCGTACTAACTTAGAATAGAAGACCGGTCATGAATCGGTGTTAAGGATCGCATCAACAGTATCCGAGGCTTCTCACTATCGTCAACCTCGAATACTGGGGGGATTACCCTCGGATATCGACTTTAGCAAGGAAATTGCTTCGTAGCGGAAGGGTCTCGATAGGTAAGGTTTATTGTAAAGGGCAAACGGTCAAACGAATCGTGCCCGCACAGATTGATCGAGCCCTAGCATAATGCATGTACGCATGTATAACTATTTTACACGAGAATAAAGAGAAGTTTCTTCCTTACAATTATCTTATGTTTTAAAAATTTCTCATTTACATTTCTTAAGGAATTCCCTGCTTCTGATCCCCTAAAGGTAACGAGCCCAAGGGCCGCCTTAACTTGAGATCGAATAATCACTCTCTCACTCGGGGACTGCCATCAGAAAACAAACTCGAACGGTCCAAGATATTAGTCCTCGGGGGCATAAGACCTATTAGGCAACCCCCGAATTTTAAAGNCCCCCCCCCCGGGGATTGTTATCTTAGGCAAACCTGGATAACTCGGGAAAGCAAGCCCACTTAGCAACGCCCGAACTAAAAGTCTATGTTTATGTTAACACGGCTCGGAGACGTCCGAAACCCGTAATAAAAATGAAGGCCTTCAAAAATCTTCATAATCGGTTCTAAAGGCTACCCTCGGTGAACTATAATCTCAACTACTTACTGGGATGAAGTTTTCAATAACACTGAACCCCCAAAATGCCTTAAAACAGAATAATGTAAAGGAAAGGTTTGTTTGAACCTTCAAACGTAACCTAATTATTTCATGCTAAGGCATTTAGATCTTTGAATATAATAAAGCAAAGGGAAAAATTCGAAAGTCGTGAAAGGGAAAGAAAGCCTTATATATTTATACAAAATTCTCTTTACAAGGGCCAAACAACCTGATGAAAATTTTTATAAAGGCCGAACGGCCTCAACAAAAATGCAAAAAACACAAAACAAAAACATCTAAAAGCCTAAGTGGTTTGGTCCTCATCGGGGGCAGCGTCCCCGCCTATGTGGTTTGGCCACTTCAAGCTCTGTGGCCATCTTGATCAGAGATGGCCGAATTCAAATAGGACAGGAGCTCCTCGATCTTCTTGGCATGTGCCAAGGACTTTTCCTTTATACCTCGGAGCTGGACTTTAGCCGAAGCCAGTCGGGCCCGGGCAGTCTCCTTTTTTAGGCCAGGCAGTCCATGTTCTTTTTCCATTCTTCAGCCTCAGCCTTTACCGCATCTACCTCTTCCCAAAGCTGACCGATCTTATCGATCTTCTATTGGACCTGCGGGTTCTAGTCGTTAATCACCATGTCCGATTCATCGTCACTAACTTCAAAATTTCTTCTTGACTGCTCAGCCAGGTCGGCATGCTCTTTCCGAGCCACCTCTAACTCAGCTCGGTGGCTCTTAGCCTCCCTTTTGCTTTGCTCACTGAGAAGTTTGAAAACATCTCTTTTCTCAGTGATCCCTCAGATCTCGGCCTTGTACTGGTTCATCTCATCCCGTATCAGAGGAACGTCTCATGGTGGAGAACCGAAGCCAACAAACACAGAGAGGGGAGTTACTAATCTAAGAGCCCGTTTGGACATAAAAAAATTCTTCTTTTTTTCCAAAAAAAATTCAGTTTTTTCGAAATCATCGTTTGTTCTTAAAATTTCTAATTTTTACTTGAAGATGCATTTTGAAAATTTTCGAAAATTTGAAAAACTCCAAAAATCTGTTTTTCAAAATTTTCACTCACAAAACTTCAAAAACAACCCAAACTGAAATTTATGTCCAAACGCAACTCTAAATTTCAAATAACATTTTCACTTAAAAAACATTTTCACTATTTTTTGGAATTTTAGAATTCTTATGTCCAAACGCCTACTAAGTACATACTAGAAATTGTTAAGAGGTATATGAGGTTACCTGATTTAATGCCTATTGGGATTCGTTGAACAAAAATGGCACTTTCACCTCGTTCATCTTTTCTTGATCCTCCTTAGTCACCAAGAACCGAAGGTAACTGTCCACCCTCACGGGGGAGAGAGAACCCGGGCATCTTCCAGAATAGACATAACGATTGACCGCTTCCGGTCAGGATTCAAAATCGGGGCTAGGAACCGGTTGACTAATTTCGGGCTCGAGGCAGGTCCACTCAATAAATCTTCTTCGGCATCGGCATATCGCCCAAACTGGTGACGTCCTCCATAGCGGTAAAGTCTACACCATTAAAAATGTTGTTGAAGGGGTCTACCGACCTTTGTGGCTCTTTGTTGGATCGTTCTTTCGTCGCCTGAGCATCGGCAATCATAGACTCAGTAAATAATGGCGAACCAGAGAGGTGTATCACTCATGATACGCTCTTCGGAGCACTATCCGATGTCCGAGAAGAACCGGCTACAATCTCATTATTGGCCTCCCTATCTCGAGGCAAAGTGGCCCTGCCCTCTTCTGGTTCAGAAACTTTGGTCAAAGCTCCTTCATCGACCTCCCTGAGTTGAGACAATTTGGTTTCAGCTCCCGCCGGTTCGGAGGCCCCTCGTATCACGACACTTGACCGCACACAGGCCATCAGTTCGGAGTTCTCTTCTTCTTCTTCTGACTCATCCTTAAGCCGGTAGAGTGAGTCCAAAGAGGGCGCCCGAGCACTATTGCTACCCTTAGGTTTACGCACCAGGCTTCTTTTTGCTTTCTTATTTTCCGAGTTCGGAGAACTCAGGGCCCTCTTCCTTTTCTTCTTATCACCCTGCCTCGGAGCAGGAGACTCGAGAGACACAACCTCGTCACCGAATAAAGGCCTCATAACAACATCCATGGGGAGACCAGTAAAAGAAAACAGAACTAATGAGAACTCAACGGCACGACGAAAAAATTAAATATTATTAAATCGAAAAAGAAAACTTACATTGGGAACGGGCATCCCACCGACCCTTCGAAAGTTCGCGTCATGGGTGCTTGGAATAGGGTTTCTGTGACACGAGGTCCTCATCCCACTCCTTGAGTCGAGGAACTGCATTCGGCATTCGAGAAATGGCTGCACCACAAAACGTCGAATAAGGGAGGAAAAAGGAAAAGCAATAAGCAAATATTTAAGGCAAAGTTATACTTACATTTCATGTCATTTCTCGTGAAATGGCATGTCCTCGGCCGGGATTAAATCTGAGGTCTTCACTCGAAGAATCGGCCCAACCAGCCTCGGTCCCGATCCTCGTTTATACTCGAGAATGGGGCCTTACTGGCTCGGCGGGCAAGTTTTATTAATCCCCCTCGATAGAGTCGAGGACTGTACAAGAACATGAGATGATCGAGGGTGAAGGGACACTCCTCGATTTTGTTTACAAAAAAGTAGAGGAGAATTACTATCCTCCAGAAAGAGGGATGAATTTGACTGAGGGCCACCTCGTACCTTTTGCATAAGGCCATGATGACCGGGTCTAAGGGACCCAACGTGAAAGGATAAGTGTAAACACTTAAAAAAAACCTCCACGTGGGTAGTAATTGCTTCCTCAGGCGAAAGCATCACCACATGTTTATCAGCCTAGTCGCAATCCTCTTTGACCTTGGAGAGGAGATCATCAGTGATCGAGCATATATATCTCGAGACCGGCTCACATTGACCCGGTATCGAAGAAGTTTTTCGACCTTGAAATCAGCACCGGTCGAGCATCCATCAGGAACAAACACTTCAGGGTGAGGTTCTGCTGTTGGTCCCTCGCCGGCAAGCCGTGATGAAGAGGCGGTTTCTTTTTGTGGAACTTCCGTTGAAGTTTTCGCCATTTTTCTTTTGAATAGAGATGAAGAAGAGGAAGTTAAAAAGGTCACGCTTAAGTTTTGGAATGAAGATAAGAGTTGCAAAAGCCTCAACAAATATGGTACAAGTGTTAGAGAATGCAAAGGTTTTTTAAGAACAAGAGTAGAAGAGGTTTAAACGTAAGTTTGAATGAATGAAAGTTCACTATTTATAGTTTGCAAACGACGGTTCAAAATCCGTTATGGAAGACCAGCAACTGACGAACATTAATGCCATTAAAGACGTGACTAACGAGACGTTTCGTCAATTTTGTCATTTCTGGCGCGAAGATCGGAGGCTCATATCATTTCTCATCGTTTACTCCCCGAAAAACGAGGAATTTATCTGTATACAATCAAAATCAGGCTCATTTATTGCATGACAGATTGGGACTGAAACGTGATGGTTTTAAGATCGACCGCGGATTATATCGAACCAAGGTACGAAGTTCGAGCATGCGTCTTCAAGATCATCGAGCCCGTAGCTCTGAAATCGATCCCGACTCCGATCAAGCTCAAGGAAATATTATCGGATCGAATAACGAAAGACCGAAATATCTGTAATCAATCGGATATCACGGCGAAATCTCAACACATATCAATGAAAGACCGACTAATTAGCAAATCATGAGATTTCTTACCTTTTGTAGAATTATTTTTAAAGTAAGACTCTCTTACTGTATAAAGAGGGTCTGATTCTTTGTAATAGACATTGTAACACTCGTCCAAAAGTAATAGATTGTTATTATCTTGTTATTTTGTTTTGATGGTGACTACCTAATAAAATTTTGACGAAAATTTCGAATAATATCTGAACACTTGAGTTGTCTCGGGGCAGGTGAAAGCCTCGTCACGATAAAACTCACAAGTTGCTAAAGCGGGTGGACACGTTTCGATTTCTCAATCGACGACAACACATGCTTTTGTGGTACCACTAACAGGTAGGGGCGGTAGGGCAATGGTATTTGGTACACAACGTGTTTATCTAAATCCTTGCACGTGGTACGTTACCGGTACGACCGGCTATTCACCTGTTCTTCAGGTAAAACTGTCTCACTCCCCCTATTTTAGTAGACATGAAAAACTGTTCCGTATGAATTGTCAATAATACCCTTGGTCATTTTTTTCATGACCAATTCGTTTGGTACACTCGAACATGAGTTAACGACAATAAGACGGTGTTTAGATGGGCTTAAAAGTTGGTCAAACTAGTTTTTAAGTACTTTTTTATGTTTGGCAAAAAAAAATTGTTTATAAAAAACCAAAAGTAAGAAATTGATTGATCCCAATTTTTTTTATTTTGGCTTAAAAGTCATTTTAGTCTAACCAATAAAATTACTCTTTTGTCCCTTATAAGTTTTTATAATGCTAAAATTATCCTCCGTCAAAGAAACTATTAAAATTTCTTCTTTTTCTTTCTACACCCCCTCCCCCACTCCCGCACAAGAAATTTTTTTGTATTCTACTTTTTTCGTAATTTTTAAATTTCTATTTCTTTTTCCACCCTACCCTCCCCACCCCCTGGAAATTTTTTTAAATATATTTTTAGTTTTTTTTTTATCTTTCTTTTTAATATATTATACTTATATATAATTGTTACTCCTGTAATTAGCTCTTTTATAATATTAACAGCTTTAGGGATATTTTTACCTTTTTAATAGGAAAAAGTGCTTACCAGCACTTGTTTGCCAAACACTTCAACAGTTTTTTTTAAGCTTCAGCACTTTTATCCAAATATGTAACTGCTTATTTATAAAATAAGCTCCAGCACTTAAAAGTTGTTTTTAAGTACTTGTGCTTAAAAGTCACTTTTTTTAAGCCAATCCAAACGGGCTCTAAGTCCGAGATAAAATTTGAAATTAATTTTATTCTATATTCGATTTGAAGTATTATTTAATCCCACAATAACTTTATACTAAAATTGTAAAATTAATTATTTCGTATATAATATATAGTAATAACTAATACCATGGGATATCCCTAGTTAGAAAACCCATCATTGAACCAAATGACTCCTACAAAGTGTTAATAATGGAAAAACGAAGAAGGCAAAATCATGCTTTCTTGCTTGTTCCTAAATGGATGCGTAGTTCCTAAATTTTTTCTTTTTCTTTAATCGTATTATATTATTTCATTCACCCAACAAGTTTGCAACGTAACTAACAGTTAGGGGGAAAAACTAACAGTTAAGAGATCATTAAAGCTGAGAATGGCGATCTATTAATTATGGGGTGTTTGGAAGTTTTTTGGTGATTTTGATGGATGGAATATCTTACTAATAAAGCTTTTTGACTTATTGATATTTTTATTATATTATATTTTGAATATAACACAAACGTATTATGGACATCTTGAAATTAAGATAGAAGCCATGCAACACTTTCGAATTTATTTATTTTTGAAAAGCGGATATCTAACACATGTGACGATTTTTTTTTCTTTTTTAAGAAGTTGAAACTTAGATGAAGAAGGAGAAGAGTTGTAATTAATTACTAGACTAGATTGATGCAACTTTTCGTCTGCAACATAGTGTGTACAATTTTCAAATAAATAAAAGATTTTTTTATTTTTTTTACCTTTATCATTAACTACACATTCCCCAAATCATTTTTCAAGACTTTTGAAAATATTATCATTATTATTGATGAAATTGTAAAATATATACTTTATTATTGTTCCCTCAAAATGGGACAATAATTAAATTTATAAGTGATTTTAAGGATATGTGAATTAATTTGACACAAAGCGATAGATTAAATTATAAATAAAGCAAACAATAATAAAGTAAATTCAAACCGTGTGACTTGAACAATTATAGCCTTGAGAAATAGATCTTAGTCTAACTGAAAATATGGTCCAAATGATGTCAAATACAGAAGAACAGTAGCTTGTAGAAAGAAAATAATATTATAAAGCTTTTGGGATGCGTGTATATCGTGTATTACAAAAAATCAGACCCCTTTTATATAGTAGGGGAGTCCTGCTTTAGGTATAATTCTATAAAAGGTAAGAAATCTCATGATTTGTTAATTAAACAGTCTCTCCTTGATATGTGCCGAGATTCCTGCCAAGATATCTGACCGGTTGCGGATATTTCAGCCTTCTGTTATTGGGTCCGACAATGTGTCCTCGAGCTTAGAGTCGGGGTTGGTTACGGAGTCATGGGCTCAAAGATCTTGGAGACATATGTTCTGACTTCGTACTTTGGTTCGATGGAACCTAAGGTCGATCTTCAATCCATCTCTTTTCGATTCCGATATGTCATGCCATATATGAGCCCGACTTCGACCGTATACAGATAGTCCCCTCATTTTTAGAGTGTAAACGACGAGAAACGATATGAGCCCCTGATCTTGATCTCGATACTTTATGTTAGAAACGACAAAATTAGATGAAACGTCTCGCCAGTCACATCTTAATGGCATTAAGTGTTCGTCAGTCGATGGTTAGCCACTACGGATTTTGAACCGTCATTTGAATACTATATATACTCCATCCTTTATTCATTCAAACTTCACATTTAAACCTTTTCTACTCTTGTTCTTAAAAAATCTTTGCATTCTCTAACATTAGTACCAGAGTTCTTGAGGTTTTTGCGAGAAGTTTCGCTTGTCTTCATTCCAAAACATTAAGCGTAACCTTTTAACTTCCTCTTCTTCATCTCTATTCAAAATAAAAATGGCGAAAACTTATAAGACAGTTCCACAAAAAGAGACTGCTTCTTCATCACGGCCGACTGACGAGGGTGCTCGAGCGGTGATGATTTCAACGTCGAAAAAACTTCCTTGGTACCAGGTTGATGCGAGCTGGTCTCGAGATATATGCTCGATCACTGACGATCTCCTCTCCAAGGTCAAAGAGGATTGCAACTGGGTTGATAAACACGTGTTGATGCTTCCGCCTGAGGAAACGATTATTACCCACGTGGAGGGTTTTTTAAGTGTTTACACTTATCCCTTCACGTTGGGTCCATTGGACTCGGTCATCATTACCTTCTACAAGAGGTACGAGGTGACCCTCGGTCTAATCCATCCCTCTTTCTGGAGGATAGTAATTCTCCTCCGCTTATTCGTAAACAAAATCAAGTGGTGTCCCTTCACCCTCGATCATCTCATGCGCTTGTACTGTCCCCGAGTCTATCGAGGGATATTAACAAAACTTGCTCGTTGGGCTAGTAAGGCCTCATTCTCGAGTATAGACGAGGACCGGGACTGAGGATGGTTGGGCCGATTCATTCAAGTGAAGACCTCGGATTTAATCCTGGCCGAGGACATGTCATTTGCCGAGAAATGGAACGTGAAACGTAAGTATAACCATGCCTTAAAAATTTCCTTTATTGTTTTTCCATTTTCCTCTCTTATTATCGACGTTTTATGGTGCAGTAGTTTCTCGGATGCCGGATGCAGTTCCTCGACTCAAGGAGTGGGTCGAGGTCCTCGTGTCACAAAACCCTATTCCGAGCGCGCATGGCGCAAACTTTTGAAGGGCCGGTGGGAGGCCCATTCCCATGGTAAGTTTCCTTTTCCGAGTTAATAATATTTGATTTTTTCCTCGTGCCGTTGAGTTCTTATTCGTTTCGTTTTCTTTTGCAGGTCTTCCCGAGGATGTTGCTATGAAGCCTCCATCCGGTGACGAGGATGTGCCTGTCAAGTCCCCTGATCCGAGGGAGGATGATGAGTAGAAAAGGAAAAGGGCCCCGCTTTCTCCGAGCACAAAAAAGAAGAAAACAAAAATATGTCTGGTGCGTAAACCTAAGGGTAGCACCAGTGCTCGGGCGCCCTCTTCAGACTCACTCCACCGGCTTAGGGATGAGTTACAAGAAGAAGAAGAATAAAACTCTGAACTGGTGGCCCGTGTGCAGTCAGGGCTCGAGGTACGAGGGGACCCCAAATCGGTGAGAGCTGAAACTGAATTGCCCCGCTTTCTCCGAGCGGGAGGATGATGAGTAGAAAAGGAAAAGGGCCCCGCTTTCTCCGAGCACAAAAAAGAAGAAAACAAAAATATGTCTGGTGCGTAAACCTAAGGGTAGAACCAGTGCTCGGGCGCCCTCTTCAGACTCACTCCACCGGCTTAGGGATGAGTTACAAGAAGAAGAAGAATAAAACTCTGAACTGGTGGCCCGTGTGCAGTCAGGGCTTGAGGTACGAGGGGACCCCAAATCGGTGAGAGCTGAAACTAAATTGCCTCGACTCGAGGAGGTCGATAAGGGAGATTTAGCCGAAGCTTCCGGCCCAAAAGGACGCGAGGCCATTTTTACTTGAGATAGGGAAGTCGATAATGAGATCATTGCTGGTTCTTCTTGGACAGCGGATAGTGCTTCGAAGAGCATATTCGGAGTGATAGACCTCTCCGTTTTGCCATTATTTACTAAGTCTATGATTGTCGATGCTCAAGCGTTGAAAGAACGACCCAACGAAGAGCCACAAGGGGCGGAAGACTCCTTTCAAAACTTCTTTTATGGTGTAGACTCTACCACTACGGAGGACATCATTGGGTTGGGTGATATATCAGTGCCAAAGATGAGTCCATCATCGAGGATGAGTGGACCTGCCTCGAGCCCGAAACTAGTCAACTGGTTCCTAGCCCCCGAGTTTGAATCCTGACCGAAAGGAGTCAATCGTTATGTCCATTCCAAAAGATGCCCGGGTTCTTCTACCCCCGTGGGGGTGGCCAATTACCTTCGGTGCTTGGTGACCGAGGAGGATTAGGCCAAGATAACGAGGTGGAAGTGCCTTGTTTGTTCCACGAAGCCCAACAGTCATTAAATCGGGTAACCTCAAGTACCTCTTAATAATTTCTAGTGTGTACTTAGATTATTTTGTAGATGATCGAAAATCCTCTCTATGTGTTTGTAGGCTTTGGTACTCCACCATGAAACGTTCCTCTGATACTGGGAAAAGCTGAACCAGTACGAGACCAAGATCCGAGGGCTCACTGAGAAAATATATGCTTACAAATTTCTTAGTGAGCAAAGAGAAGGGGTGGCTAAGGGCCTCCGGGCTGAGTTAGAGGTGGCTCGGAAAGAGCATTCCGACCTGGCTGAGAAGGTAAGAAGAATTTTTGAAGTTAGTGATGACGAATCGGTCATGGTGACTAACGGTCTGAACCCGCAGGTCCAATAGAAGATCGACAAGATCGGACAACTTTTTGAAGAGGTAGATGCAATAAAGATTGAGGGCGAAGAATGAAAAAGACATGGACCGCCTGGCCTCAGAAAAGGAGACCTCCCAGGCCCAACTGGCTTCGGCTGAAGTCGAGCTCCGAGTTATAAAGAATAAGTCCTTGGTGCAGGCCCAGAAGATCGAGGAGCTCCAGTCCCAGTTGAATCCAACTATTTTTGATCGAGAAAATCTGGCCACAGAGCTTGAAGTAGCCAAGTCGGAGGCCAAAGTAATTAACGCCAAGGTGGCCATTTATAAGGCCGATGCCGAGGTGGCTCAGGTTTGAGAAAAAGACATCACCGAGCATGCTAAATGGAAATCTCGAAGGGAGGCCCTTGAGGAAATTCATGCTCGGGGTTTTGACCTATCAGTTGAGATCGAGAACGCCAAGGAGCTCGAAGCTAAGGCTAAAAGCTTGGCTTATCCCGAGGATGATAATGACTCCGAGGGTTTGAGCAATTCTGAAGGCGGAGGAGATACCGAGGGTGAAGACGCTGCCCCCGATGAGGACCATGCCACTTAGAGGCCTTTAGATGTTTTCATTTTTTTTGTTGAGGCTGTTTGGACTTTGTAAAATTTTGTATTGGGGCCATTTGGACCTGGTAAATTTTTTTTTTTGGATAAATACATAAGGCTTTCGTCCCCTTTCTCAGCTTCCGAATTTTTTTCTTTTGCTTTATTATTTGTGTTCACAAAGATCGAAATGCCTTAGCATGATTTAGTTAGGTTATGTTAGAAGGCTCAAACAAATTTTGCCTTTAAATTATTCTACTTTAAGGCGTCTTGGGGGTTCGGTGTTACCGGAAACTTTCTCCCAAAGTAAGTAATTTGGATTATAGTTTGCCGGGGTAGCCTTTAAAACCGGTTATGAAAAATTTTCTTTTTGAAGGCCTAGTTTTTGTTACGGGTCTCAGACGTCTCCGAGCCATGTTAATATGGCCATGTACAATTTTCAAATAAACAAAATTACCACTCCCTCCGTTTACTTTTACTTATCCATAATTATACTAAAAATATATTTTCACTTTTACTTGTTTACTATACTAAATTAACAGAATTTTTTTTTCCTGTTTTACCCTTATCATTAGCTACTCATTCCCCAAATCATTTCTCAAGACTTTTAAAAATACTATCATTGTTATGGATGAAATTGTAAAATATATACTTTATTATTGTTTATCCTCAAAATCGGATAAAAATTGAATTTATAAGTTGTTTTAAGAATACGTGAATTAATTTGACACAAAGAGATAGATTGAATTATAAATAAAGCAAACAATAATAAAGTAAATTCAAATCGTGTGACTCGAATAGTTAAATCCATGAGAAATAGATCTCACTCGAACTGAATATGATCGAATTGATGTCAAATACATAAGAATAGTAGCTTGCAGAAAGAAAATAATATTATAAAGTTTTTGGGTTGCGTGTTATATCGTGTATTACAAAGAATCAGACCCTCTTTATATAGTAGGCGAGTCCTGCTTTAGGTACAATTCTATAAAAGGTAAGAAATCTCATGATTTGCTAATTAACCAGTCTCTCCTTGATACGTGCCGAGATTTTGCGAATATTTCGACCTTCTGTTGTTCGGTCCTATAATGTTTCCTCGAGCTTATTCGGAGTCGGGGTTGGTTTTAGAGTCACGGGCTCGAAGATCTTGGATACGTATGTTCCGACTTCGTACTTTGGTTTGATGGAACCCGAGGTCAATCTTCAATCCATCTCGTTTTGGTTTCGATCCGTCATGCAATAGATGAGCCCTATTTTAGTTGTATACAATTATATTCTCTTCAAGGGAGTACAAAATCAAAAGTCAGCAACAAAGCTAAACTATCAATTCTAACTAAAAAAATGAATAACATGCAATGTGAGCCCATACTACTAAAATAAGTAAATTGGAACCATGAATATAATACAATTTAAGTTGTAGTAAGTTCCACTACAACTCAAGATTAGGAAACACAATAAGTTTATAACCACATTCAACAACGATATGAGCCCATACTACTAAAATAAGTAAATTGGAACCATGAATATAATACAATTTAAGTTGTAGTAAGTTCCACTACAACTCAAGATTAGGAAACACAATAAGTTTATAACCACATTAAACAACAAATTTCCACTTTAATTGTATCACTCATTATATGCCAAGTATGTTAATGACTCATTATTTTTAATATTAGGAGGTATAGTTTCAAAAGATGCAATAATAAAATAAATAAATAATAGTAAAATATAAGCAATTACATGAAATATCACAAGAAGTAAAGGTAGAGAAATAAAAGATAATAATAATAATAATAATAGTAATAATAATAGTAATAATAATAATAGTAATAATAATAGTAATAGTAATAGTAATAGTAATAATAATAATAGTAATAGTAATAATAATAGTAATAGTAATAATAATAATAGTAATTGTAATAATAATAATAATAATAATAATAATAATAATAATAATAATAATAGTAATAATAATAGTAATAATAATAATAGTAATAGTAATAGTAATAGTAATAGTAGTAGTAATAGTAATAGTAATAGTAATAGTAGTAGTAATAGTAATAGTAATAGTAGTAGTAATAATAATGATAATAATAATAATAATAATAATAATAATAATAATAATAAGTAATAGTAATAATAATAATAATAATAGTAATAGTAGTAATAATAATAATAATAATAATAATAATAATAATAATAATAATAATAATAATAATAATAATAATAATAATAATAATAATAATAATAATAATAATAATAATAATAATAATAATAATAATAATAATAATAATAATAATAATAATAATAATAATAACAATAATAATAACAATAATAATAATAATAACAATAATAATGATAACAATAATGATAACAAGAATAATAATAATAATTATAATAATAATAACAATAATAATAATAACAATAATAATAACAATAATAATAATAATAATAATA